>CM064529.1:25264404-25306904 GCA_032716605.1 Paralithodes platypus | reverse complement strand
TTTAAGTACTACACAAATATGCAATATAAATGATGAATTATTATGTGACTCAGTTTTATGGATTAAGCTCGGTACTTACTTTTTGTTAGGATCAGTTTACATACCTCATGAAGCATCTAAATATTTTAGTCCAGAAATATTCGACAATTTAGCTCTTGATATTAGTAAACTAACAGAAATTTATAGTCTACCAATTGTGATGGCGGGTGATTTTAACAGTAGAACTGGCACACTTAGCGATTTTATGACCATAGATGATTTTGATGACAATTTTGCCGGTTTGGATAATAGTATATACAACTCCTGTGAAATATTTAATGATCTAGGGATACCAAAGGTGCGTTTTAGCATTGATAAAAAGGTTAATAATAATGGTAGAAAATTAATTGAATTATGTCAGTGTCACGATTTGAAAATTGTTAATGGGAGAATGGGTCTGGACAAATGTATCGGTGCAGCGACCTGTGAAGACACAAGTGTTATTGATTACTTTATTTGTTCTCCAAATATTTTTCATAAGATTAGGAATTTTAATATAGATATATTTGACTCTTTGTTATCAGATAAACATAGGCCCTTACAAATGCACATCTGTATTAAGGATACACGCTCGAGGAATTTGTTAATTAAGGAGATGGAGACGAATATAACACACAGTTATGTAAAATCTAAATGGAATTCAGACAAAAAAAATGATTATCTTAAAAATACCTTTGACATTAACAAAATAAATTATTTAAAATTAAAGTTAGACGCTATTGAGGAAACAAATCAGGAATCAATTGATAATGTAACAAATGATTTGTGTGATATATTTCTCCAACCTGCAAGAGACACTGGAATGTGTAAAGTAATTACAAGCAATCATAAATATTTACATCGTAAGAAAAATAATAATAAACCTTGGTTTAATAATGAGTGCAAGGCATCAAAGAAGGAATACATGCGGCTTAAGAATTCTTTATATAAAAAAACAGATGATCGTGCAAAGGAGACCCTACGTAATAAAGCAAAACACCATAAAAGAGTAATTAGACGTGTTAAAATATCATATGAAAAAAACTTACATAGAACACTAAAATGTCTTAAATCCAATAACCCACATGAATACTGGAATATAATTAATGAAGACTCTAAGCAGATACAGAAAATAGGCGATATATCTCTAGATTCATTTAAGTCTCACTTCAGTGAACTGAGCGTTGGTAATAGTGTTGTGAACGATAGTCAAGATCTGGGTAGTCCCGATAATGAAAACGACATTATAAATATGGATTTCACGTCTGAAGAGGTTTTGTTCCATGTAAAAAAACTGAAGAATAACAAGGCATCAGGAGTTGATCACATTTTGAATGAGTTTATAAAGAGTTGTCCTAGAAGTGTTATGTTGATTGTTGTACAATTGTTTAATTTAATTCTGAACTCTGCAGTAGTACCAACAGATTGGACTGTCGGAATTATTAAGCCACTTTACAAAAACAATGGTTGCATAGTGTGACGCCTCCGGCGTTGGCAGAATGGTTGCGTGGGGCATTGCAGCTCGCTAGCGCTCGCCTGGATGGGGGGATAGGCTACAGTTGTCCTAGAATTATCTGCTTTATTTCATTAGGGTCGTGTTGCCACAGACAGTCTAGAAATGGTCTTTGTTTTGGTCTGTGACCGTGCCTTATATTTTATATTCGCTATAATATAAATGTTGCTTGTGTGGGAGGCGAGCGAGAGAGGGTGAGGGAGTACACCTGGCAGCGGGGTGAGCTATGACGCGGCTCGCTTGGGCGCTGACGGCGTTGGCGGCCGGGTGGTCAACTAGTCCCTTCCCGTCGCGGCCTCATGTTTTTTACCAGCTCAGAGCTTGCCTGACACGCGTATCGCCTACATCCTTTGCAATTCTGTCCCCCATACTCGCTACTTTGCATACTATTTCTCTCTCTCGACTTCTCCTCTCTCATTCTCTAATCTTTATTAAACTCAACATCCCTTCGGGTGTCAGCATAGACGTTCACCGTCGACCAGTCGTATTGTACGCGAAGCTCTCAGATATTTCCATGTATTAGGTTAAGGAGGTATTATGCTTTATTGAGGTTTGGAGAGATGGACTTTTCCGTATGTGTCCTCTCTCGGGAAGGTTGTAGACCGGTATATGTCTCCCTGGCAAGGTGTTGAGTGATTCTGCTTGGTTATCTAAAGCTAGACTAGGGGTAAGGTTACTGTGTCGTTGTCTCCGATGTGTGCAGTGTTAGCTAAGCCCTGCACGACATCGACAGGTACTGTGGGAGCCTAAGTTGTCTTCGGGTGGGTTTACTTTGTGAGCACAGCGCTGTGGTGTGAGAGGGCCATAGCCTATCCATCACAACATAGTGCTGCCTCTTTGTGTTGACTTCTGAGGGATCGCCAGGATAGAACTAGGTACTAGAGACCTAGATTTATCAAGAGAGCATCCCCGTCATATAACGTAATCTTCATTATACCACCTTCGGACAACGTTAGGCTACGAGCCGCATGCTCGCCCATTGTTGCCCTGCCTTGATACCCCAGCTAGACTTTATTAACTGAGCAGACACTGGTTAGAGATAAGCCCCCATTATTATATGTATGAGGCTGTTGCGTTGTGTCACGAAGCATTTCTTTATTTGTCGAGCATTACTTCCTTTGCGCAGTCTTTATTATTCGCCTGCCTATTATTACTATATGTCCTAGTATTTATTGTGACCCGTATTCTGCATTATAATTGTTCAAGATTCTTTACGAACATCTTCCCAGCATCAGACTTATTTCAGAAGTTTCCAGTTGAAGTTGCAGGACTAGCATTGCACTTTCTTTAATACAGGAGTGCCAGTTATTTGAGTATCTACCGTAGCGTTAATTAATCACGTTAACTATCTTTTCTTTGTGTAACCTAATTGAGTAATCTTTTACTGTTTGAGAATAGGCTGTTTCATCGAGCGTCAGCCTAGTGTGTGTGCACCAGTTACCGAGTCATAGGATACCTCGTTGTCCAGGCACGACTCAGGGCGGTAATGGTGTTTTGTTTTCCAGTGTTTAACACCTTACGAGCGGCCTATGCGGTTTATTTATATGTACCGCACAGCGGGGTGTTTTTAGCCAAAATAGGGCTGTTTACGTGATCATTTTCATGCCTAAATAAGACCCAGAACGTAAAACAAGTACCTATCCCTGAAAGGGCATAAACAGAGCTTTCGAATGACACCATAACGATCCTTTTATGATGGCTAGTTTTCTTGCAATAACCGTGCAACGCGAGTGCAAAAAGCATGTAATTCGGTTTCCCCATATAATTCAGTATGTAGCGAGTGAGAGAGGGAGGAGGGAGCTGAGATTCGTGTCAGTAGGTTCGCCGCGGTGGTCTGGAGCAGTCATACGCTCGCTAGTCTCCTGCCACCACTTGTCTCTCTCTCTCAGCAACATTACGTGCTGAAATTGCCACTCGACCTATGTCGAGCGCCGCCACATAGTCCAGCTTTATTTAACTCGACTTATGTGGTGAGCCGCTAATTAAGGGTTAAGGCAGGGGATGGATCTAGTGTTACCGTTGTTGCATTTTGCCATTATCTAGTCCAATGTTGAAGAGCCCTGTGTCTTTGAGAACCTGGATCGTAACAAATGTGAGCTATGAATGTGAGCTATTTGCAGACTCATTTAATCTCATTCAACTAGTCAACCAACCCACCCGTGTACCAGATAATCCTAATCATAATTCCCACCTACTGGACTTATTTTTAACAACCAATTCAGAAAATTATGATGTTACAGTGAGGTCCCCACTTGGATCTTCTGATCACTGTCTGATACAGGCCACCTGTGTATCACCTACCACACCTTCCCACTCTGAACCTGTTTTGGTGACTAAATGGCATTACGATAGGGCAGACTGGGAGGGTCTTCAAGGTTTTTTTATTGATATTCCCTGGACCTCTTTCTTTTCTAATGACACTCCACCTTGAGCCACATACAAGATTTTGTAAAAATTGGAATGGAAACTTTATTCCTCATCAAAAGTACAGTAAAAGATCTAATTCACCTAAATGGTTTGACCATACTTGTGCTAGAGTAACTGAACAAAAAGCAATAGCCTACAATGCATACACAAGATCAAAAACCCATGAAGCCTTTTACTTTAGAAACATCAGAAATCATGCCAAAACTGTATTAAACCTAACTAAATCAAACTTTCTCCATAAGCAGGCAAATAAACTTCTAAATAATCAATGATAACAAAATAGTTTGGTCTACTCTTAACTCATTCAATCCAACTTCACAACTGCTTCATCCATTCCACCATTAAAATCTCCGACGGCAATCTTGTAAGTGACCCACGAGGTAAAGCTAACCTTCTTGCAGATATTTTCTCCACCAACTCAACCTTAGATGAAATAAATCAAGATGTCCCTGTACTTAATTTTAATTCACCTGAAATTCCCTCACTTAAGATCCACACCAGACATGTCAAACTATTTTGCAGAATCTCTCAGTAGATAAGGCTCCTGGTCCAGATGAAATTCCTCCAATAGTACTTAAGAATTGCTCCTTGGTGCTCGCTGGCAAAAATTTTCCGTCTGTGTACTCATACTCATGCTTCCCAGTACCCTGGAAAGAAGCAAACATCCATCCAGTTCCTAAAAAAGGTGCCTCTTCAGATCCATCAAACTACAGACCAATAGCTATAACTTCCACTCTTGGCAAAGTTTTTGAAATTATATTAAATAATCACATAATTAAGCATCTGGAGAATAATAATTAATCAGTGATAGGCAATATGGTTTTAGACGATGTCGATCAACTGCAGACATTCTTTGCCTTCTTACGCATCAAATCAACCAAGCTACAGACCAACATGGTGAAACACATACAATAGCACTGGATATATCAAAGGCATTTGATAGAGTCTGGCATCATCCTTATTGTCGAAGATGTCACACTACGGCCTTGCATCATTAGTTCCACTAATTTCTTCTTATCTTCATAACAGAAAAATACGTGTAATGGTAGATGGCCTTTATTCTCAATTTCACTCAATAAATGCTGGTGTTCCCCAGGGATCAGTTTTGGCCCCAACTCTGTTCCTCATTCATATCAATGATCTCATATCTACCACTCATAATCCAATACATTCCTACGCAGATGACTCAACACTCCACAGTTCCTTCACATTTACCAATTCTTTCACCCAACCCGATCTTATAAATTCAAAAATAAACACTGCAATTTCTCTGAACCAGGACCTTTCTAGAATTAATGAATGGGGACAAGAGAATCTAGTTTCCTTTAATGCACAGAAAACCAAGTACATTCAATTTTCTAACCGACAGAATCTCACTGACTCCCATATATTTTTTAATGATGTAAATATTCCCACTTCCCCTAGTATTGACATTCTCGGTGTAACATTAACTACTAACTTGAGCTGGACACATTATGTTAGAAGCATTGCTAAGAATGCCTCTAAAAAACTGGGACTCCTGTACAGAGTTCGAGAATTCTTCACTGACGAGCAGTTGGCCGTAATATATAAAAGTCATGTGCTCTCAGATGGATTACTGTTCACCTCTGTGGGGTGGAAGTGGAGTGGTTGCATTGAGGCAGTTGGACAAAATTCAAAATAAAGCTATTAGATTAATCAATAACCCTGCAATCACACAGGACCTTCCTACATTAGCCATACGAAGAAACGTTGCATCCCTTGCATTATTCTACAGATATTTTCACAGCAATTGTTCCGAGAACTTGCTTCAATTGTGCCGCCTCTCCACATCTTTCCCCGTAGAACTAGGGCAGCTGAGAGCGCCCATGAATTTACACTTTCTCCTCCACAATGCAGAACTTCTGCTTATCAGAATTCATTTATCCCCAGAGCTACTACTCTTTGGAATTCACTTCCCTCGAATTGCTTTCCACAAACTTACAATCAACAAATGTTTAAATCCAGTTGTTACAAACATTTTATGAATGGAGGATGCCTTTAGGCACATGGACCTTTTTTTTTTATCTGTGTTTTTCCTTCCTCCGTTCATTGTCTCTTAAAAAAAAAAAAAAAAAAAAAAAAAAAAAATGGCGACCTAGCTCAGGATCTTGTGAACTAAGAGATAATTGCAGGATTGTTGTGGTCATTTGTTTTATTGAGGAATATAGTGGGCACGTTAATTAATTTTTTGGCAAAGTAGTATAGCACTTGAGAGTCTTCAGACATTTTGGCAAGTGAATAGTGCTACATAAGAGTTTGGGGTACTTCTTTTCTGAATATTGTGGTGAGAAATTTTTGTGAGCATCATGTCTTATACCGGGTCAGAGGAGAATGGAGACACAGTACGTAATGTCGAGACTGAGGAACAACAGTATGATGAAAGGGTTAATCGGGTGAACTGTGAGGAGGATGCTAGGATATTTTTGCAATGGCCTGTTACTGCCGAGCGGTTGGAGGGTATGGATCGGTACGGTCTTCAAAGCCTGGCCACAGCTATCGGTCATGCGGTTACTAGCAGCATGACCAAGGATAACTTGATAACGTGTGTACTAGGCAGGGTGACTGGTGAGCGAGATGGGTTGAGTGCTCAGAGCCCTTCGGCCATGCTTCCCCTACACTCGACTCCCAGCCATCCCAGTGGTTTGCCGACCCCGGGTACGCTTCCACAGGTGGGTGGTGACTGGCAGGGTGGGTTGCCCCTGGGGAGACCACCGGTAATTTCAAACATTGTAGCACCTTCACCTCCTCAAGGGTTATCTCCAGAATTATTGCTTCAGCTCGAATTAGCTAAGATCGAAGAGAGAAAGGCTATCAGGGCAGGTGAGCAGCAAATAGAATTAGCCAAGATAGAAGAGAGAGCCAAGCTAGCAAAAATCCAAGCTGATTTAGAGTCGACTAGGTACTGTGCCGACAATAACGTAGAGAAGTCGCGAGTAGAGACAACGGGACAGCGACTTGGGGCTGGTAACCGTGTTCATGAGCAGTCTCTCTCGCACTTATTGAAACTGGTTCCGGTGTTTGATGAGAGTGGTGTAACAGAATTTTTCACACGCTTTGAGAAGAAGTGCCAGATCCACCAGTGGCCTGGGGAGAAGTGGGCAGCCCTTGTTTCCTCTAGACTTGTGGGCAAGGGACTCAGGGCTTATGATGCATTGCCGATAGAGTCGTGTATTATCTACGAGGAACTCAAGGAGGCTGTCCTGAGAGCATACGAACTACAACCAGAGACGTACAGGTTGAAGTTCCGGGGTGTTACCAAGGGTCGGGAGAGCACCTTTTTGGAACATGCCCGGGAGCTGTCCGATGCTTTTGGGAATTGGCTGAGGTCGGAGAAAGCTACTACGTTTGACGACATTAAACAGTTGGTGCTTTTAGAGCAGTTTTTCAAATGCACGGGCGGCGACCTGACGTTAAACCTTAAAGAAAAGCAACCAAAAACTCTACAGGAGTCAGCTGAGATGGCTGACCTCCAGCTATCACTAATTCCATGGGTGCGGGTCTGCCCAGCGTAGTGAGGCAGGTAACAAGGGGCGTGACGCCCCACTCCTCCGAGTTGGTGATATACCTTATGCAAACAAGTACAAGAGCCATGATACCAAGACTGACCACAAGACTAGCACCGTCCCATTTAAGAAGGGGCCGGGCCCTTCCCAGTACCAAGGGAAGCCCAAAAGGGAGTTGGAGTGTTATCATTGTCATAAAAAGGGGCACTTTGCAAGAGTCTGTCCTAGCAAACCACCTACAGCAGCTGTGTCTTTGGCCTGCAACATTGGTGTGTCTCCGAAGTCATCTGAGTTTGCCCGGGGCAGTTCGTCAGAGGCTGAGGCACAGCCAATGCAGAAGCACCTGGGAGGCTCGAACCCTGCTCAGGATGTTTTTTGCGACCATAGAGGGCGGGGTTGCGTGATGTGGGCGGGGCGCAAGCATGGAGTAGAGGTCTTGCGCGATACAGGTGCTTCCCAGACTCTGATGAAAAACTTGACTGGCTACCCTATAAACGCGGCTCGGGTGGTGGTGGTGCAGGGTATTAATGCAACTCGGTCATACCCGCTGGTGCGGTTGGAGTTGGAGGTGGATGGTGTGGCACGTGAATTGGATGTCGGGATTGTGGAGAAACTGCCAGTAGAGGGCGTCGACCTTCTTCTCGGCAACGACTTTGCAATGCCCGCTTCTGAGGTTCTACCCTTAGTCGTTGCCGAGAGGCCGGCCGACGTGAGTAGGGAAGAGCAAGAGTGGGTCGAGCGGTGCCAGACACAACCCATGGCGTGTGTTGTCACCCGAGCTCGGGCAGCTAAAGTGTCACAGCCTAGTCCTCCGTCTTCAGACCAGCGGAGGAACGATCAACAGGAGGAGGCTAAAGCTGGAGTTGGTTTTAAGAAATTTGACTCGGCGGCTCTCCTGGGTGATTCAGTATTAGCACCATTACTTAATTCTGGAGTAGCCCCTGGGCCTGTCATCGAGAGTGACGAGGCTGGGCATGACGAGTCTCCACGACAGCAACGTTATGTACATCGAGAGAGACAGAGGGAGCAGCCCAGTATCGGGGAAGGTCATGCATTGCTCCGGGAGCAGTTAGATCGCTTGGCACCCTCAGATATACGTCGGTTGCAACTAGAGGACCCTGAGCTCCAAACGTGTGCTAATGGAGCTGTAGAGCTCGACGAGGACGGTGATGCACAGCCAGGAGATTTTTTTTATTTAGAAGGCATCCTCTATAGGCGTTTTTCAAGACCCTAAACGTAGTTGGCAAGAGGGGTCCGGAGTAGTGGACCAGTTGGTGGTGCCACGGGAGTGCAGGGATAGCCTACTGAGGTTGGCGCATGACATACCACTGGCAGGACATCTAGGGGTGAGAAAAACGGTGGCGGCTTTAGAAAAATTGTTTTGGTGGCCGGGGTTGAAGGGGCAGGTGGTAACCTGGATAGCAAGGTGTCATACGTGCCAGAGGGTTGGAAAACCTAACCAAACAATTCCGAGAGCCCCGTTGCACCCCATTCCTGTCAGTGGACCGCCCTTCAGTAAGGTCATCATTGATATGGTCGGACCCCTAACCCCTACTAGTGCCGGTAATAAATTTCTATTAACTATCATGGATGTGGCCACTCGTTATCCTGATGCATATCCAATGAGAAATGGTACGGCAAAAACTGTTGTCCGGAACCTGCTCTTGTATTGCTCGCGGTATGGTTACCCGCAAGAGGTGCAATCGGACCAAGGTTCTAATTTTGCCTCTAATCTGTTCAAACAAACTATGATTCAGCATGGCATCAGCACTGTCGTCTCTTCTGCGTATCACCCGGAGAGTCAAGGAGTGTTGGAGAGGTGGCATGCCACGCTGAAAAGCATGCTTCGATGTTATTGCGCAGAGAACGGAAAGGATTGGGACCTTGGTCTGCAGTATGTTTTGTTCGAGGCAAGAGAAGTACCTGGAGAGTCTCGGTTTCAGTCCGAATGAGCTTGTTTTCGGGCATCAGGTGAGGGGCCCTCTCCACATGGTGAAGGAGATTTGGGAGGGTACCGCTAAGCCATGTTCTATGTTGAGATACGTCCTCGAGAGCAGAGAGAGAATGCTTAGAAGTCTGGAGCTGGCCGGGCATAATTTGGTGAGTTCGCAGGCCCGTATGAAGGACAGGTACGATACTAAGGCGAAACTCCGGGAGTTTCAGGTAGGTCAAGAGGTGTTGGTCCTGTTGCCTTTGGCAGGTCATCCTCTGGCTGCCAAGTACGCTGGGCCTTATCGGGTGGTGTCAAAGATCTCCGATCTAGGTTACCTCGTTGCCACTCCAGGCCGGAAGAAGCGTAACCAACTATGCCACATTAATTTGTTGAAGGAGTATGTGAGGCACCCACCTGAGTCACTAGCTGTCCCTGTGTTGACCTGCTGCGGTCATGGTGGAGAAGGAGAGGGGGGCAGCAATGACCAGGTGGATGATAACTGGGATTGTCATGTCTCGGCTGATCAGTGGGCGGGGAATTTGAGCCAATGTGCGCATGATGCTCTGGCGCACCTGCCGGAGGAACAGCAGGTGGCAGTGCAGCGCCTGTTCAATTCATACCCCACTGTATTTGCCGAGCACCCAGGCCTCACTACTCAAGCGGTGCATGACGTCGATGTAGGAGAGCACCCCCCCTTCAAGTCGATACCTTATCGGGTGCCACCCATTAAACTCCCAGCGCTCAGGGATGAGCTGGAGTATATGCTGGCGAGAGGCTTGATCGAGAAGGGGGCAGTACGGTGGACTTCTCCTGTCACTCTGCAGCCCAAACCTGATGGAAAAGTTCGGTTCTGCATTGACTTTAGGCGGTTGAACGGGTTGACCCCCACCAATGCATATCCTCTTCCCCGGGTGGATGACAGTGTGGATAAGATCGGGAAAGCAAGGTACTTGACCAAGGTAGACCTCGTCAAAGGCTACTGGCAAGTACCACTGTCTGAGCGGGCTAAAGAGGTGTGCGGGTTTGTGGTGGATGGCAGTACTTACCGTTGCAACGTGATGCCATATGGTCTGAAAAATGCACCGGCCACTTTCCAGAGCTTAATGAACGACATCGTAGCAGACATCCCAAACTGTACTGTCTACCTTGATGACGTGATCATTTATGACAACGATTTCCAAAGTCACTGTGAGCACATAGAAGCCTTATTTAGTCAACTTAGTAAAGCAGGCTTGGTGGTTAATCTGGGCAAGTGTGACTTTGTGCAAGCCACGGTGCAGTATCTGGGGTTTGTGGTTGGGTTAGGGCAGGTGAGCCCGCCCCAACAGAAGATACAGGCTATCGACTTGTTCCCCAGGCCGACCACCAAGCGGCAGATCATGAGATTTTTGGGCATGATTGGGTATTACCGCCGCTTTATAAGAGGCTATTCTACTGTATTAGCTCCTTTGACAGATCTACTAGCCAAAGATAAAAAGTTCCGCTGGGCACCTAAGTGTGAGCAGGCGTTTCTAGTAGTTAAACACCTTTTATGCACTCACCCTATCCTCAGGGCCCCGGACTTTGAACGACCATTTCAGTTGGCGACTGATGCCAGCGGAGTAGGGGCTGGTGCCGTACTTTTGCAGACAGACGAGGAAGGTCTTGAGCATCCAGTCAGTTTCTTTTCAAAGAAATTTAATTCAGCACAGAAAAACTATTCGGTTGTTGAAAAGGAACTGTTGGCAATCGTGTTAGCGCTCAGACACTTTGAGGTCTATGTTCCTGCCTATGGGCCAGTCGTGATAGTGTATACCGACCACCACCCGCTTAAATTCCTCAATCAATTCCACAACCGGAATATGAGGCTGACCAGATGGTCGCTCATGTTGCAAGAGTACAACTTAGACATTCGCCATAATGCCGGTTGTGAGAATGTGATTTCGGACTGTTTGTCACGGGTGGAGGATCCGGGGTAGGCTACCACAGTATGTTGGTATAGCCTCCTGTCTTGGCTCGCGGTGTATTTTTGCGCTGGTGCTTGTTGGCTCGCGTGTGTAGCATCAGCGTAGGGTCACAGGGCAGGAGTTGTTGGCTTTGATAAGAAGAAAATTAGGCTACATCTATAGTAGCCGCCAAAAACAACATTAAAATAAAATATGAAAAATTAAATAAAAACTCTTTCTTTTTGATAATTAATTTTAAGATAATATTGTAGCTGAGTACTGAGTGCAGATGATTTTCCCTCAGTAGGCTGTGCTTCTTAAAGCTCGCTCTGGGAGCACAATGTTATGAATTAATGTATTATGTTTGGGAAGGGTGATAAGATTTTTTTATATAAAAATTTTGTTGTATTTTTTTTTTTGAGGAGACTGAGCTTGCATTCCATGAGTGGCGGAGTGGTTAGGAGTGGCAGATTCTAGCGACATTCTGCCTGTTCAGATATGGGCTCATGGTTGAGTGTCCCATATCTTGGGGGGGGGGGGGGGGGGGGTGCGCCTCCGGCGTTGGCAGAATGGTTGCGTGGGGCATTGCAGCTCGCTAGCGCTCGCCAGGATGGGGGGATAGGCTACAGTTGTCCTAGAATTATCTGCTTTATTTCATTAGGGTCGTGTTGCCACAGACAGTCTAGAAATGGTCTTTGTTTTGGTCTGTGACCGCGCCTTATATTTTATATTCGCTATAATATAAATGTTGCTTGTGTGGGAGGCGAGCGTGAGAGGGTGAGGGAGTACACCTGGCAGCGGGGTGAGCTATGACGCGGCTCGCTTGGGCGCTGACGGCGTTGGCGGCCGGGTGGTCAACTAGTCCCTTCCCGTCGCGGCGACATGTTTTTTACCAGCTCAGAGCTTGCCTGAAACGCGTATCGCCTACATCCTTTGCAATTCTGTCCCCCATACTCGCCACTTTGCATACTATTTCTCTCTCTCGACTTCTCCTCTCTCATTCTCTAATCTTTATTAAACTCCACATCCCTTCTGGTGTCAGCATAGACGTTCACCGTCGACCAGTCGTATTGTACGCGAAGCTCTCAGATATTTCCATGTATTAGGTTAAGGAGGTATTATGCTTTATTGAGGTTTGGAGAGACGGACTTTTCCGTATGTGTCCTCTCTCGGGAAGGTTGTAGACCGGTATATGTCTCCCTGGCAAGGTGTTGAGTGATTCTGCTTGGTTATCTAAAGCTAGACTAGGGGTAAGGTTACTGTGTCGTTGTCTCCGATGTGTGCAGTGTTAGCTAAGCCCTGCACGACATCGACAGGTACTGTGGGAGCCTAAGTTGTCTTCGGGTGGGTTTACTTTGCGAGCACAGCGCTGTGGTGTGAGAGGGCCATAGCCTATCCCTCACAACATAGTGCTGCCTCTTTGTGTTGACTTCTGAGGGATCGCCAGGATAGAACTAGGTACTAGAGACCTAGATTTATCAAGAGAGCATCCCCGTCATATAACGTAATCTTCATTATACCACCTTCGGACAACGTTAGGCTACGAGCCGCATGCTCGCCCATTGTTGCCCTGCCTTGATACCCCAGCTAGACTTTATTAACTGAGCAGACACTGGTTAGAGATAAGCCCCCATTATTATATGTATGCAGCATTATTATTCACTGCACTTTTGAGCCGAGGTTGTTGTTGAGTTGCACAACCCTAGTAGGCTGTTGCGTTGTGTCACGAAGCATTTATTTAGTTGTCGAGCATTACTACCTTTGCGCAGTCTTTATTATTCGCCTGCCTATTATTACTATATGTCCTAGTATTTATTGTGACCCGTATTCTGCATTATAATTGTTCAAGATTCTTTACGAACATCTTCCCACCATCAGACTTATTTCAGAAGTTTCCAGTTGATGTTGCAGGACTAGCATTGCACTTTCTTTAATACAGGAGTGCTAGTTATTTGAGTATCTACCGTAGCGTTAATTAATCACGTTAACTATCTTTTCTTTGTGTAACCTAATCGAGTAATCTTTTACTGTTTGAGAATAGGCTGTTTCATCGAGCGTCAGCCTAGTGTGTGTGCACCAGTTACCGAGTCATAGGATACCTCGTTGTCCAGGCACGACTCAGGGCGGTAATGGTGTTTTGTTTTCCAGTGTTAAAGGCAGGGGTTGGATCTAGTGTTACCGTTGGTGCATTTTGCCATTATCTAGTCCAATGTTGAAGAGCCCTGTGTCTTTGAGAACCTGGATCGTAACAGTAGATAATGCTAATAATTATAGAGGAATAACTTTGTTGAGTTGCCTGGGTAAGTTGTTCACATCTTTACTTAACACGAGACTTTATGAATACTTGACTAACATGAATTTATTAGGGAACGAACAGGCAGGCTTCAGGAAAGGTTTCAGTACCCTTGATCATATATTTTCGTTGCACGTTCTTATTAATTACTATTTGGCCCGTAAGAAAAGGTTGTATTGTGCTTTTATTGATTATAAAAAGGCTTTTGACTTTATTGAGAGAACAGAATTATGGACGAAAATGTTAAGTCACAATATTAATGGGAGGGTACTACGGGTGGTGCACAACTTGTATAGCAGGGTACATCATGTGTTAAAGTCAATAATCAGATATCCTCTTATTTTTCGTATAGTGTCGGTGTGAGACAAGGAGAAAGTTTATCCCCCACTTCTATTTGCAATGTTTTTAAATGATTTTAAAGCTCACATCAGTAATGCATTTTCAGGATTGCCAACTATCAGTACAGATATTGCAGGGTTCTTGGGCGAGAATGATGCTGAACTTTATTTTAATTTGTTTTGCCTACTTTATGCTGATGACACTATAGTTATGGCCGAAAATGAAGATGATTTACAGTTTGCTTTGAATGCCGTTCAGGAGTATTGTAGCCTTTCATCACTGCAGGTAAACATTGGTAAAACTAAAGTTGTAATATTTGCCAGGGGTAAGGTCAGAAAACATAGGACATTTAAATTCGGTAATGATGAAATCCAGGTAGGGGATGATTATACTTACCTGGGCACAACATTTAACTTCAACGGTCGATTTCATAAAGATAAATCAAAACAAGTAATTAAAAGTAAGAGAGCAACTTATGGGTTATTAAATACAATTAACAAGCTTAACCTACCGTTCGACACAAGTATCGATTTATACGAAAAACTAGTATTACCCATCTTATTGTACGGTAGTGAAATATGGGGCTGTGAGAATATTGATCACCTAAAAAGGACATGCAATAGCTTTTTGAAGAGACTTTTGAGGTTGAGTAAATCAACTGCAACATGTATGGTGTATGGTGAATCAGGTTTTAGAAGTTTGCAGGAAATCATAGACAATAGAATGGTAAATTTTTGGTTTAGGATTACAAGTGATACGGAAAATAAAATGTCATGTGTTTTGTATAGATTAATGAAAGTTTTGTATGATCGAGAACAGTACAAATTCTATCTATCTATCTATATGCTCAGGCCCAATCCCCATTTTGGGGGTAGCCGACTCAAGACAGAGCAAGAACAGGGAAAACACAAAAACAACATAAAACAAAAAATAAACACAGATTAAAACACAAACTCTCACACATCCAGGTCACCCAGGAGAAGACCCAGAGACCAGGGTTACCAAGGTCGCTCCAGCACTCCCCCGGCCCCTGACCACCCGGAGAGGTTCCGATCTCGGCAGGCAGACATGCAGCGGAGCCAAAGCCACAAGCCCTCCCACCACACTTCCAGGCACACCCTTCATATTAATCGCCTCCCCGGGCCAGGCGCCTGATGGACTATTATCTAGTCCAACTTGCGCCCGACCCCTTACTCCAAATGACCACGTGTTCACTCAACTATTCACAAGCATTCTCCATTCACTCCTGTCCACCACCACTTCCCCTGCCTGATCTATAGTCATTCCTCTATCATCCAAAGCCTTTCTTACACAGTCTCTCCATCTCAATGGGGGTCTTCCTGCCCTTCTATCTCCCCTTGTACCTGACTCACATATTCTCTTTGTAAGCCTTTCATCTCCCATTCGTTCAACATGACCATACCAGCTCAGCACCCTTCTGTCCACTCTGGCTGACAAATGTTCCTGCTGCCCCACTCCCCTACGTATCTCTTCATTCCTCAATCTGTCTCCACGAGTAACTCCACACATACCCCTCAAGCAGCTCATCTCCATACAAATTACCCTGGTTAAAAAATATCAAATGCTTACTAGATAGCAAAGGAATGTCGCATGTATTTAATGATGTAAATAATATTAATGGTAACTGGTTTAAAGAAGCATTTAAACTTAGATCTAGTGATATTTATAGGCAAAAATGGACGGAGGAAGTTAATGGAAGTAGTGTTTGTTTGAATTACAGAATAATGACGGTCGATTACCGCATCCAAGATTATTTACTTAAACTGCCAAAGCAATATTCAATAAGGTTGTGTAAATTCAAATGTGGTAATCATATACTGCCTATTGTCAGCGGTAGACACAACAACATAAATGTAAACGAGCGAATTTGTACGTTATGTAACAGTAATGAAGTCGGTGATGAATTCCATTTTTTGTACAAATGTTCACATTTTAATGTTTACAGAATGCAGTACCTTAACAAATATTATTATAATAATCCTAATTCTATGAAAATGTCACAGTTATTCAGCAGTACACAACATGCAGTTATATTAAAACTTGCCAATTTGTAGAAATTATGAATAATTTCAAGACATAAAGTCTTGAACTTACAACAAGGCCACCAGTCATGTTGAAATATTATTATGTACAAATAATGTTGTTGTTTTGTATATGTGTTATTGTATTTTGTATTTGTATTGAAGTATGTACTCTAAATACCCCTCTTGGGGTCGCTCGAGTTAATAAACCTAACCTAATAAACCTAAACCTAAAGACATAGGCTAAAGTGTCTGATCGCTTCTCGGCTTTATTTACACCTATTTCTGTCTAAATAGATTCCCTATATTATAGTATTGTCTCGCAATCGCTAATGAAAAATGGAGGTTATGCCATAATATCGTCATTATAATAATGTTATCCGAAAATACAGTGAAAATAGACGACAAAAGCTGAAGGTCACGACTCGCACGAACATTATGAATAGGATAAACACCTAAACCATCAGTAGGCTAGGCGGCGGGTGATAACCGTCGCGGGTTTAAATTCGAAGGTTGAGAGTTCGAGCCTCGCCGATAAAGAGTGGTTTTTTTTTTCTAGTTGGTATAATTTCAAAAGAATGTATGGTAGCCTATCATATATAAACTAGGTTAGGGTATGTCGTGTACAAATAAATAAAGTAGACGTGCCGTTTTGCCCAAAATCAAAACGGCATACCCAACTCTGCGATGGGTTACCCTCATCACTACCAATACCATCATCAATCACAATCACCATCATCACTACTACTGCCATCATCACTACAACTGCCACAATCATCACGACTACTGTCATCATCCCCATTACTATGATCATCATCACTACTACAATTACAATCATCACTACTACTCTCACCATCATCACTACTACTGTCACCATTCACTATCATCTTAATCACTACTATCATCATTGATACTACAACTATCAACCATCATTACTACTATAATCACCACCATCTTACAATCATCATTACTACTGTTAACATCATCACTACTACTTTAACCATCATCATCAACTCTGCGTAAGCAGAGTTTGGTATCGCCCCCCGTATAGTGGGTACCACACAAACAAAATACCCACTATACGGGGGGGGGGGGGGGGGGGCGATACCAAACTCTGCTTACGCAGAGTTGATAATAGCCTATGCATCTTAAGAACATAAGAACATAAGAAAATGGGAGTCTGCAGAAAGCCGATTGGCCTAAGCAAGGCAGATCCCTGTCCCACACAACCCCAATTCAATTACAAAGCCCAATTATAGGCTTCACACTCTAATACCCTGAGGATCATCTTACCAAAACTGTTAGAGATTAACGCAGGATTATGGGGTCTGCAGAGCGCTGATTGGCCCAACCCAGCTGATCCCCCTTCACACCCAACCCTTCTCGTCCATATGCTTATCCAATTTTATCTTAAAGCTCCCTACAGTTTTAGATCCCACTATAGCACTTGGTAGTCCATTCCACCCATCTACAACTCTGTTACCAAACCAATATTTGCCTATATCTTTTCTGAAACGAAATTTATCTAATTTGAAACCATTGGTACGAGTTCTTTCGCTATCACTGAGCTTTAGTACATTTGTCATGTCCCCTTTGTTAATCCCACTAACCCACTTGAACACCTCTATCATATCCCCTCTAACTCTGCGTCGTCTCTCTAACGAATGTAAACCTAATTTCTTCAACCTTTCTTCATACGAAAGATTTCTAATATTATGGATAATTTTTGTCATTCTACGCTGTAATCTCTCCAATGAATCTATGTCCATTCTGTAATAAGGACACCAAAATTGGACAGAATAATCCATATGGGGTCTCACTAATGACAAGTAAAGTTTTAAGATACGAAGTGGCTACGGGACACCACCAGTGGTGTCTCGCAGCCCAGCCAGTGAGGCTGGGCTACGGGACACCACTGGTGTCCCGTAGCCCAGCCTCACTGGCTGGGCTGCGTGACACCACCAGTGGTGTCTCGCAGCCCAGCCACACTGGGTAGGCTACGGGACACCATCACAAGTGTTTTCGTATTTATCGCCATATAATTCAGCCAATTACATTGTTGAATCGAAATTCTTTGGATTATTATTTATATTATCATTAAAAACGTTGGACTTTATTAAATTATAATCCTACATGTTGTATATACAGACCTATTCCACACTCAACTCCCTACGCCACACACACTCACACATACCTATTTATACATATAACTAGGCTTATATATAGCCGTTATATATGTGTGTATATTCTTCGTCTTACATATCCATCGTTCTTGATCGCACTATGGCGCTAGGTAGCCTGTTCCACAGGTATATACAACTCTTAACCAAACCAGTATTTGCCTATATTTTTTGAAACGAAATGTATCTCATTTGAAACCATTTGTTTGAGTTTTCTCGCTATCGCTGAGCTTCAGTACATCTTTCAAATCCCCTGTATTTAGCCTATCTCACTTACCCACTTGAACACCTCTATCATATCTATCTACCATATCGTATCATATCATATCTAACTCTGCGTCTTTCTAACGAATGTAAGCCTAGCTTCTTCAACCTGTCCTGTCTTCATATGGAAGATTTCTAATATTACAGATTATTATTGTCATTCTCAGTTGTACTCTCTCCAAGGAATCTATGTTCATTCTCTAATAGGGACTCCAATTTTGAACAGCATAATCCATGTGTAGCCTCACTAGCGCTAGATAAAAGTTCAAGATTACTACTTATTACGTCTGCTGTTCTGTTACTCACACTTCTAGATATACATCCAAGAACTCTATTTGCCTTATTTCGAACACTGATGCATTGATTTCGTGGTTTCAAATCACAGTTGACGATGATTCTCAAGTCTTTTTCATTATTTGAGTTAGTTATATCCACGTTATCGAAATTGTATACTGCATTTCCTATCGATTTACTCAATTTTACTACACTGCATTTACTTACATTGAACTTCATCTGCCAGTTTACTACCCATTTGTGTAATATGTCTAAATCTATTTGGAGTGTTTCCATTTTAGTGTCATCTGTAAATTTACTGATTTTGCTAGTTATTCCTACATCAAGGTTCTCTCTCTCTCTCTCTCTCTCTCTCTCTGAGAGAGAGAGAGAGAGAGAAAGAGGTACAATTTACAAGTAGGTGTTAATTTCCTGGATTACCTGGATTAGCTTGAGATCTTAAGGTAAAGGGTCCAGGTACGCTGGTATCCAGAGATTGGTCAGCGGTTTTTTTTCTCGCAACCTTCTTCGCCCGCACTCACATGGTAGCAATATAAATGTTTTATAATGCTATAGATTTACCAATTACCATCCCTATACTAAATTAACCAAACATCACATTTGGATGCCAATAATCACCAGACAACAATTATGCATCATCAATTGAGAAATTTTACCTATTATCTTATATGTTGATTCACTATATAAACACACACAAACTCATGCACATTCACATTTTCACGCACAAAATCATTCAGGAACACATATTCGTATTCCTACCCACAATGTCATTAACTCGCATTGCGTGTATTCACCTTATAATAATAATAATAATAATAATAGTTCTTAAAGCTAGCGCATGCTAAGCTAGCTAAGGATAGCTCAATAAGGCCGATTATGCGTATTTCCATTGGGGTCCTGTACTACTACCCCATCCCTTTGCTCATGAGGGATGGTAACGACTCAGTGCTTGTGAAAAATCTTTAATGCGCCGAGCGTGGGCGCGAACCCGGGCCTTCTGGGTGGAAGTCCGAGACGCTAGTCACTACACCAAGCGAGCCGAACAAGTTCGTTGATTTATATTCATATATCTACACACACACACTTTTAGATTACCACTCGACAACGCACATATATTCGAACATACATTCACAATTACACACTCGCCTTCACATTTGCAATCAGAATACACACGCCCACACATTGATATTCCCTCCCACAATCGCACCCACACTCTAATGTTCTTTCAGAACCACACGCACAAATACATATTCGCATTCCTAATCACAAACACAAACACACATTCACAAAGACAAGTCATGTGAATGACTCTCATTCTCTCTCTATCACATACACACATACTCACACTCACACTCACACAGACACAAACATATTGTACATTCATTATTAATTTTGTACATCAATTATACAAACACATATTTCCACTCACAAACGTACAGGCTTTATGCTCGTACATGCACATTCCTACTCGTGCATACAAGCTTGCACTGCGCCCCCCCCCCCCCCCCCCAACTGGCCTACGCAAGGCAGATCCAGCTCACACCCAATTAATTCATTAAGCTATTCAGTTTTTTCTTGAAAGCCTACTGCTACTGAGCTGATCACTTTACAGTGTACTTTGCAATTTCTTTCATAAATATATAATGTTGTTTCTTCCAAATTATGACCCAAACGTACATGCCATAACAAACGCACATACATACTCATGTAGACATGCATTTGAACATCCATATAACATTCGTAAACAAACATCTATTTACGCACATATACTGTATTTGCATTACTTTATATTACACTCACAAACATATTACTTTATATTACACTCACAAACATATTACTTTATATTACTCTCACAAACATATTACTTTATATTACTCTCACAAACATATTACTTTATATTACTCTCACAAACATATTACTTTATATTACTCTCACAAACATATTACTTTATATTACTCTCACAAACATATTACTTTATATTACTCTCACAAACATATTACTTTATATTACTCTCACAAACATATTACTTTATATTACTCTCACAAACATATTACTTTATATTACTCTCACAAACATATTACTTTATATTACTCTCACAAACATATTACTTTATATTACTCTCACAAACATATTACTTTTATATTACTCTCACAAACATATTACTTTATATTACTCTCACAAACATATTACTTTATATTACACCACAAACATTCATTTACACAAACACATGTAACTATCCACACATTGACACACTTGTGCTTGTGAACGTCGTCAAGCTGTCTTATAGCACGTTATGCAAGTATGAATGACTTTACTTCTGTTTGATCATTATACCATAATGGTAACAGATATGTAGACAATAGACATGTGGAATAGGCTACCTAGCGCCATTGTGGGATCAAGAACGACAGAGAGTTTCAAAATAAAATTAGATAAACGTATACACGAGATTGGTTGGGTGTGAGAGGGATCTGCCTTGTTTTTGGCCAATCGACTGTCTGCAGACTCCCATATGTTCTTATAAGATGGATATGTAAGACGAAGAATATACACACATATATAACGGCTATATATAAGCCTAGTTAGATGTATAAATAGGTATGTGTGAGTGTGTGTGGCGTAGGGAGTTGAGTGTGAAATAGGTCTGTATATACAACATGTAGGATTATAATTTAATAAAGTCCAACGTTTTTAATGATAATATAAATAATAATCCAAAGAATTTCGATTGAACAATGTAATTGGCTGAATTATATGGCGATAAATACGAAAACACTTGTGGTGGTGTCTCGTAGCCTACCCAGTGTGGCTGGGCTGCGAGACACCACTGGTGGTGTCACGCAGCCCAGCCAGTGAGGCTGGGCTACGGGACACCACCAGTGGTGTCCCGTAGCCCAGCCTCACTGGCTGGGCTGCGGGACACCACTGGTGGTGTCCCGTAGCCACTTCGTTTAAGATAACATCAGCAGTTCTGTTACTCACACTCCTAGAGATGAACCCGAGAATCCTGTTTGCCTTATTACGAACGCTTATACACTGTTTTCTAGGCTTCAAATCATTGCTAACAAACACACCTAGATCTTTCTCACAGTCTGAATTTTCTAATTCTAAATTAGCTAGTTTATATTTAACATTTGTTTGCATCTTCCCTATCTTTAATACCTTGCATTTGTCAATGTTAAACTTCATCTGCCAATTTACTGACCATTCATGTAAGGTATCTAGATCCCTTTGGAGGCACTCTATATCGCTATCTGAATCAATTGATCTCCCTATTTTAGTATCGTCTGCGAATTTACTTATCCTACTAGTTATACCTAAATCTAGGTCATTTATGTATATAAGAAACAACAGGGGACCTAATACCGATCCCTGGGGGACACCACTTTTGACTGCTCCCCATTCTGACTTGGTACCATTTATGCTGACTCTCTGCTTCCTACCAATTAGCCATGACCTAATCCATCCTAACAACGCCCCACCTATTCAATGTGCCTCAACCTTTCTCATCAATCTTTCATGAGGGACTCTGTCGAAAGCTTTACTGAAATCTAAATATATAATATCATATGACTTGTCATTATCTACTGCTTCATATACCTCTGAGAAAAAACTAAGCAAATTAGTAAGGCAAGACCGTCCCTGAGTGAATCCATGCTGAGAAGAATTGATTAAGTTAAATGTTTCTAAGTGGTTTCTCATTTTCCTAGCAATAATTGACTCTAGTAGCTTTCCTATGATTGAAGTGAGACTAATGGGACGGTAATTGGATGCTATTGATTTATCACCTTTTTTGAGGATCGGAACTACATTTGCAAGCTTCCAAGCTTCTGGAACTATACCTGTTTCTAATGACTTGTTAAATAGAAATGTTAATGGGTAACTTAACTCATCTCTGCATTCTTTTAATACTCTAGCATATACCTCATCAGGACCAGGCGATTTATGAGGTTTCAGTCTGTCAATTTCCTTAAGCACATCATTTCTACTTATAGTAACCGTACTTAACCTATTATCTATACTATCGCTGTATACCTTACGGACTTCTGGAAACTGTGCCAAATTTTCATTAGTGAAAACGGAAAGAAATTGACTATTTAATGTACTGCACATTTCTAAATCATTTTCTGTCATTTCTCCTATCGAAGTTTTAAGGGGACCAAATTACATCTCTAACCTTGGATTTATATAGTTGGTAAAAAGCTTTAGGATTATTTTTTGAGTCATTGGCAACCTTAATTTCATAATTTCTTTTTTCTTTACTAATATCCTTTTTTACCTGTCGTGATAGATTCTGATAGTAAGCAAGTAGGTGCATTTCGCCTTTTTAAATTTTTCTATATATTCCTCTCTTTTTTCCTAGAAGATCTAATAGTCTATTATTCATCCATTTGGGTTGGTTCTGTGTTGATCTAAATTTTCTTTTGGGGATATATTTATTTTGCGCATTGAGTACTGACTTGATAAAATTATCGTATGTATCTACCAAGTTTGACGTCTCTTCCTGACTTAAGATGACAGGTGCCTGAGAAAGGATACACTCATTTGGACACCTGGATCGACTTAATTTTTTGACCATAGGGTCCGCTAACAGGGCTTCTCTTAACCCACCATAATTGGCTTTTCTGAAGTCAGGTATTAATATTGTATTCTCTCTGATATTACCTTTCCATTGTATATTAAAATACACAGAATTGTGATCACTATTTCCTAGGTGGTCCCCGATTTCTACACTATTTATCATATGTTCATTGTTACTGAAAACTAAATCGAGAATATTTTCACCTCTAGTCGGCGTATCTATGAATTGAGATAAAAAACTATCTTGTACTACCTCAATAAACTCCTTTGAATCAGAGTCGCCTATTTGTTGCTGCCAATCTATATTAGGGAAATTAAAATCCCCCATAATGCACACGTTGCTAAGCCTTGATGCTATTTTAATTCCCTCCCATAATGATGTTCCGTCATTTCTACTCATATTTGGCGGTCTATACATAACTCCAATAACTAAAGTCTCACTACCTTCGTTAACTTCTACCCAAACACTTTCATTTTCATTATTTACTCTAATACCTGATTTAGTACAGCTTTTTAATGAACTCCTGACAAACACTGCTATACCGCCGCCCCTCCTACTTGTTCGGTCATATTTAAACAAACTATATCCCGGTATATCAAACTCTGCTAAAAAATGCCTGGTTTCTGTATTAATCCATGTTTCAGTTAGCGCTATTATGTCTATATTTTCTTTGCTAACCAGTGCTCTAAGTTCGTTCATTTTGTTACATAAACTCCTGCAATTTGTATAATAAACCCTCAAACTATTACTTGTATTTGCAACTATTTTTCTATTGTTTTTAACTAATTTATTTTTACCTGTTGAACTACTGGACCTAGACGGAAAAGCTACGCTATCAGAATGTTCGTTATTACTATCAATTTCATGTGGCTGGGATTCTATTTTACTTACACACCTATGGTTTATTAACAAAACCCCGCAACAAACTTGTCGAGTGAGCTGGCTAAGGTCGAAACTCCTAGTCGAGAGAGATGTACTCCATCCTGGTCATACAGTTCATCCTTACCGTAGAAGAGGGTCCAGTTATCCAGGAATGGAATAGTATTTGCCTTGCAATACTTCTCCAGCCGGCTATTTACACCAATAGCCCTGGAGGACCATTCCTTCCTTACCCCTCTTCTTGGTAGGATACTGTGTACCACAGGAACTCTACCCTTCTCCTTGATCCTCTCCAACATTTCCTGGTACGTGGTGAGCAACTCCTCAGTCCTGCATTTCCAAATGTCGTTGCTCCCTGCGTTGAGGAAGATGTAGGGGTCCTCTCCACTCGCTTCCATGACACCATCTAGCTTTTCTGCCACCTTCTCGACTCCGGCACCAGGCAGACAGACAACTTTACCAACATGTGTGTTAGTAGCCCTACCAAGGTATTTAACCATTGAATCCCCTACAATTAAAATAGACTTAGCTGTTTTCTGTTGACGGCCTGTAGCAGAAGTAGTAGCAGCAGAAGTAGCTGCAGATTTCCTCCCCTCTCCTCTCACTGCCCCGCTGTAAGACGGGTCATCTCCTTCCTCCTTCCCCCTTCACTGCCATCACACTCGTCATCCAGGGCGCTATACTTGTTTTTAACAGTCACATACTGCTTCTGGAAGGTTAATTTCATTCCTCTTGAAGATGCCACCTTCCAAGAAGAGTCCGGGTTTCCTACACCAGTGGCATTTTTGTTTCGTCAAATGCCATCTTCAATGCTAAGTTCTCGTCCTTGAGAGATTGGACCTCGAGCTCAACATTCTCCAGCCTCTCTTGCAAAGCAAGACAAAGCTGGAGAACATGGGAAGAGGTGACAATCTCATCAGCACAAGCCATCACTAGGAATGTTCACCTCACTAGGGGATAAACAGGTATGTCACGAGCGGTCACTGGGTACGTCCTCACTGGTCAAAGGTCAGGAGCCTACTGAGGTCAGGAGCCTACTTGGTGAGAATAGGTTTAGGCTACACTTGTTTTGGATATAATTCTATTACAATAACTAACCCAATTTAACTAGCCTAACTGTGCTAGCCTAACTTATCCCAACTTTATCCTTTTATAACTTAACTTATCCTACACTTAGCCAATCAGTTTACCCAATCCTAAATTTTATATCCTAACTTATATTCTACACTACAGTATTATTACATAAACTAACCCAATACCTATATTAAGGCAATTTATATCAAATTATACCTATATCCACAAAATATTTATCTCATTTCATATATAAACAAATGCAATGAATAATAAAACACAATGCATACCGGTAATAAAAATAGAAAAAACATATCGACCACAGGAGACTCGATCCCTGGTTCTACAGTTTACACCCGGCGCTTCCCGCAAGGAGCTGCTGACATTGATTCTTCAATTCAAATGTAACCTATATAGCTGTTAATTGTTTACACATAATTAGTGTATTGCAGTTCATAATGCATCAATTTCCTTTAATATATCATTAGTTTGTATGCAGATATAACTAAATATATGCAAAATATGAATTAATTTGAGTTTAGTATTATCGTGGGCATAACCACGATTTCCCAGTGTACTTGGGTAACCGTGGGCTGCCGAAAAGACCACGAAACGAGAGATTAAAGACCACGCAAATCATGGTTTTGATGAAGGATGACGGGAAATATGCCAGTGTGATAGCCCCTTTACCGGGCCCCATTTGTCGATGTCTGCCAGGTGTCCGTACAAGGGGGGGGGGGGGGGGAAGCGGGAGGGGGAGGGGGATCTGTATGTCAGCAGGTCCTGGGGGGGGTGGGGGGGGGGGTTAGAGAGAAAGTAGTGGGTATTAGATAGATAGATAGATAGATAGATAGATTATTGTATTTTGTATTTGTATTGAAGTATGTACTCTTAATACCCCTCTTGGGGTCGCTCGAGTTAATAAACCTAACCTAATAAACCTAAACCTAAAGACATAGGCTAAAGTGTCTGATCGCTTCTCGGCTTTATTTACACCTATTTCTGTCTAAATAGATTCCCTATATTATAGTATTGTCTCGCAATCGCTAATGAAAAATGGAGGTTATGCCATAATATCGCCATTATAATAATGTTATCCGAAAATACAGTGAAAATAGACGACAAAGCTGAAGGTCACGACTCACACGAACATTATGAATAGGATAAACACCTACACCATCAGTAGGCTAGGCGGCGGGTGATAACCGTCGCGGGTTTAAATTCGAAGGTTGAGAGTTCGAGCCTCGCCGATAAAGAGTGTTTTTTTTTTTTCTAGTTGGTATAATTTCAAAAGAATGTATGGTAGCCTATCATATATAAACTAGGTTAGGGTATGTCGTGTACAAATAAATAAAGTAGACGTGCCGTTTTGCCCAAAATCAAAACGGCATACCCAACTCTGCGATGGGTTACCCTCATCACTACCAATACCATCATCAATCACAATCACCATCATCACTACTACTGCCATCATCACTACAACTGCCACAATCATCACGACTACTGTCATCATCCCCATTACTATGATCATCATCACTACTACAATTACAATCATCACTACTACTCTCACCATCATCACTACTACTGTCACCATTCACTATCATCTTAATCACTACTATCATCATTGATACTACAACTATCAACCATCATTACTACTATAATCACCACCATCTTACAATCATCATTACTACTGTTAACATCATCACTACTACTTTAACCATCATCATCAACTCTGCGTAAGCAGAGTTTGGTATCGCCCCCCGTATAGTGGGTACCACACAACAAAAATACCCACTATACGGGGGGGGGGGGGGGGGCGATACCAAACTCTGCTTACGCAGAGTTGATAATAGCCTATGCATCTAAAGAACATAAGACCATAAGAAAATGGGAGTCTGCAGAAAGTCGATTGGCCTAAGCAAGGCAGATCCCTGTCCCACACAACCCCAATTCAATTACAAAGCCCAATTATAGGCTTCACACTCTAATACCCTGAGGATCATCTTACCAACACGGTTAGAGATTAACGCAGGATTATGGGGGTCTGCAGAGCGCTGATTGGCCCAACCCAGCTGATCCCCCTTCACACCCAACCCTTCTCGTCCATATGCTTATCCAATTTTATCTTAAAGCTCCCTACAGTTTTAGATCCCACTATAGCACTTGGTAGTCCATTCCACCCATCTACAACTCTGTTACCAAACCAATATTTGCCTATATCTTTTCTGAAACGAAATTTATCTAATTTGAAACCATTGGTACGAGTTCTTCGCTATCACTGAGCTTTAGTACATTTGTCATGTCCCCTTTGTTAATCCCACTAACCCACTTGAACACCTCTATCATATCCCCTCTAACTCTGCGTCTCTCTAACGAATGTAAACCTAATTTCTTCAACCTTTCTTCATACGAAAGATTTCTAATATTATGGATAATTTTTGTCATTCTACGCTGTAATCTCTCCAATGAATCTATGTCCATTCTGTAATAAGGACACCAAAATTGGACAGAATAATCCATATGGGGTCTCACTAATGACAAGTAAAGTTTTAAGATAACATCAGCAGTTCTGTTACTCACACTCCTAGAGATGAACCCGAGAATCCTGTTTGCCTTATTACGAACGCTTATACACTGTTTTCTAGGCTTCAAATCATTGCTAACAAACACACGTAGAACTTTCTCACAGTCTGAATTTTCTAATTCTAAATTAGCTAGTTTATATTTAACATTTGTTTGCATCTTCCCTATCTTTAATACCTTACATTTGTCAATGTTAAACTTCATCTGCCAATTTACTGACCATTCATGTAAGGTATCTAGATCCCTTTGGAGGCACTCTATATCGCTATCTGAATCAATTGATCTCCCTATTTTAGTATCGTCTGCGAATTTACTTATCCTACTAGTTATACCTAAATCTAGGTCATTTATGTATATAAGAAACAACAGGGGACCTAATACCGATCCCTGGGGGACACCACTTTTGACTGCTCCCCATTCTGTTTGGTACCATTTATGCTGACTCTCTGCTTCCTACCAATTAGCCATGACCTAATCCATCCTAACAACGCCCCACCTATTCCATGTGCCTCAACCTTTCTCATCAATCTTTCATGAGGGACTCTGTCGAAACCTTTACTGAAATCTAAATATATAATATCATATGACTTGTCATTATCTACTGCTTCATATACCTCTGAGAAAAAACTAAGCAAATTAGTAAGGCAAGACCGTCCCTGAGTGAATCCATGCTGAGAAGAATTGATTAAGTTAAATGTTTCTAAGTGGTTTCTCATTTTCCTAGCAATAATTGACTCAATTAGCTTTCCTATGATTGAAGTGAGACTAATGGGACGGTAATTGGATGCTATTGATTTATCACCTTTTTTGAGGATCGGAACTACATTTGCAAGCTTCCAAGCTTCTGGAACTATACCTGTTTCTAATGACTTGTTAAATAGAAATGTTAATGGGTAACTTAACTCATCTCTGCATTCTTTTAATACTCTAGCATATACCTCATCAGGACCAGGCGATTTATGAGGTTTCAGTCTGTCAATTTCCTTAAGCACATCATTTCTACTTATAGTAACCGTACTTAACCTATTATCTATACTATCGCTGTATACCTTACGGACTTCTGGAAACTGTGCCAAATTTTCATTAGTGAAAACGGAAAGAAATTGACTATTTAATGTACTGCACATTTCTAAATCATTTTCTGTCATTTCTCCTATCGAAGTTATAAGGGGACCAATTACATCTCTAACCTTGGATTTATATAGTTGGTAAAAAGCTTTAGGATTATTTTTTGAGTCATTGGCAACCTTAATTTCATAATTTCTTTTTTCTTTACTAATATCCTTTTTTACCTGTCGTGATAGATTCTGATAGTAGGCAAGTAGGTGAATTTCGCCTTTTTAAATTGTTCTATATGTTCCTCTCTTTTTTCCTAGAAGATCTAATAGTCTATTATTCATCCATTTGGGTTGGTTTTGTGTTGATCTAAATTTTCTTTTGGGGATATATTTATTTTGCGCATTGAGTACTGACTTGATAAAATTATCGTATGTATCTACCAAGTTTGACGTCTCTTCCTGACTTAAGATGACAGGTGCCTGAGAAAGGATACACTCATTTGGACACCTGGATCGACTTAATTTTTTGACCATAGGGTCCGCTAACAGGGCTTCTCTTAACCCACCATAATTGGCTTTTCTGAAGTCAGGTATTAATATTGTATTCTCTCTGATATTACCTTTCCATTGTATATTAAAATACACAGAATTGTGATCACTATTTCCTAGGTGGTCCCCGATTTCTACACTATTTATCATATGTTCATTGTTACTGAAAACTAAATCGAGAATATTTTCACCTCTAGTCGGCGTATCTATGAATTGAGATAAAACACTATCTTGTACTACCTCAATAAACTCCTTTGAATCAGAGTCTCCTATTTGTTGCTGCCAATCTATATTAGGGAAATTAAAATCCCCCATAATGCACACGTTGCTAAGCCTTGATGCTATTTTAATTCCCTCCCATAATGATGTTCCGTCATTTCTACTCATATTTGGCGGTCTATACATAACTCCAATAACTAAAGTCTCACTACCTTCGTTAACTTCTACCCAAACACTTTCATTTTCATTATTTACTCTAATACCTGATTTAGTACAGCTTTTTAATGAACTCCTGACAAACACTGCTATACCTCGCCCCTCCTACTTGTTCGGTCATATTTAAACAAACTATATCCCGGTATATCAAACTCTGCTAAAAAATGCCTGGTTTCTGTATTAATCCATGTTTCAGTTAGCGCTATTATGTCTATATTTTCTTTGCTAACCAGTGCTCTAAGTTCGTTCATTTTGTTACATAAACTCCTGCAATTTGTATAATAAACCCTCAAACTATTACTTGTATTTGCAACTATTTTTATATTGTTTTTAACTAATTTATTTTTACCTGTTGAACTACTGGACCTAGATGGAAAAGCTACGCTATCAGAATGTTCGTTATTACTATCAATTTCATGTGGCTGGGATTCTATTTTACTTACACACCTATGGTTTATTAACAAAACCCCGCAACAAACTTGTCGAGTGAGCTGGCTAAGGTCGAAACTCCTAGTCGAGAGAGATGTACTCCATCCTGGGCATACAGTTCATCCTTACTGTAGAAGAGGGTCCAGTTATCCAGGAATGGAATAGTATTTGCCTTGCAATACTTCTCCAGCCGGCTATTTACACCAATAGCCTTGGAGGACCATTCCTTCCTTACCCCTCTTCTTGGTAGGATACTGTGTACCACAGGAACTCCACCCTTCTCCTTGATCCTCTCCAACATTTCCTGGTACGTGGTGAGCAACTCCTCAGTCCTGCATTTCCAAATGTCGTTGCTCCCTGCGTTGAGGAAGATGATGGGGTCCTCTCCACTCGCTTCCATGACACCATCTAGCTTTTCTGCCATCTTCTCGACTCCGGCACCAGGCAGACAGACAACTTTACCAACATGTGTGTTAGTAGCCCTACCAAGGTATTTAATCATTGAATCCCCTACAATTAAAATAGACTTAGCTGTTTTCTGTTGTCGGCGTGTAGCAGGAGTTGTAGCAGCAACAGCAGCAGACTTCCCCCCCTCCCCTCTCACTGCCTCGATGATCGCCACTTCCTCGCCATCACTCTCATCAGCCAAGGTGCTGAAGTTGTTGTGGGTCTTGAGTGGCTGCCTTTTCAGCTTGCAGGCCGTTGCACTGGTTGACACCACTTGCCAAGGGGCTTCACGATCCCTGGGAACACTTCCGGTAGCCTCACACTTCTTCTCCGCCATAGCTAGTCTCAAGGCCAAATTTTCATCTTTGAGACACTGAATCTCCTGCTCCACACTCTCCAGTCTTTCTTGCAAAGCAAGGCAAAGCTGGAGAGTATGGGAGGAGACAGCAGACTCATCAACAACAGCCATCACTAAGAAAGTTCACTAGAGATTACATCTCTAACCTTGGATTTATATAGTTGGTAAAAAGCTTTAGGATTATTTTTTGAGTCATTGGCAACCTTAATTTCATAATTTCTTTTTTCTTTACTAATATCCTTTTTTACCTGTCGTGATATATTCTGATAGTAAGCAAGTAGGTGAATTTCGCCTTTTTAAATTTTTCTATATGTTCCTCTCTTTTGTCCTAGAAGATCTAATAGTCTATTATTCATCCATTTGGGTTGGTTCTGTGTTGATCTAAATTTTCTTTTGGGGATATATTTATTTTGCGCATTGAGTACTGACTTGATAAAATTATCGTATGTATCTACCAAGTTTGCCGTCTCTCTCTGACTTAAGATGACAGGTGCCTGAGAAAGGATACACTCATTTGGACACCTGGATCGACTTAATTTTTTGACCATAGGGTCCGCTAACAGGGCTTCTCTTAACCCACCATAATTGGCTTTTCTGAAGTCAGGTATTAATATTGTATTCTCTCTGATATTACCTTTCCATTGTATATTAAAATACACAGAATTGTGATCACTATTTCCTAGGTGGTCCCCGATTTCTACACTATTTATCATATGTTCATTGTTACTGAAAACTAAATCGAGAATATTTTCACCTCTAGTCGGCGTATCTGTGAATTGAGATAAAAAACTATCTTGTACTACCTCAATAAACTCCTTTGAATCAGAGTCTCCTATTTGTTGCTGCCAATCTATATTATGGAAATTAAAATCCCCCATAATGCACACGTTGCTAAGCCTTGATGCTATTTTAATTTCCTCCCATAATGATGTTCCGTCATTCTACTCATATTTGGCGGTCTATACATAACTCCAATAACTAAAGTCTCACTACCTTCGTTAACTTCTACCCAAACACTTTCATTTTCATCATTTACTCTAATACCTGATTTAGTACAGCTTTTTAATGAACTCCTGACAAACACTGCTATACCGCCCCTCCTACTTGTTCGGTCATATTAAACAAACTATATCCGGGTATATCAAACTCTGCTAAAAATGCCTGGTTTCTGTATTAATCCATGTTTCAGTTAGCGCTATTATGTCTATATTTTCTTTGCTACTCCTCAGTCCTGCATTTCAATGTCGTTGCTCCCTGCGTGAGGAAGTTGATGGGGTCCTCTCAACTCGCTTCCTTGCCACCATCTTGCTTTTCTCCCTCCTTCTCGACTCCGGCACCTCGCAGACAGACAACTTTACCAACATGTGTTTTAGGCCCTACCAAGGTTTAACCATTGATCCCCTAGTAAATAGACTTAGCTGTTTCAGTTGACGTCCTGTAGCAGAAGAAGTAGCAGCAGAAGTAGCTGCAGATTTCCTCCCCTCTCCTCTCACTGCCCCGCTGTAAGACGGGTCATCTCCTTCCTCCTTTCCCCCTTCACTGCCATCACACTCGTCATCCAGGGCGCTATACTTGTTTTAACAGTCACATACTGCTTCTGGAAGGTTAATTTCATTCCTCTTGAAGATGCCACCTTCCAAGAAGAGACCGGGTTTCCTACACCAGGCATTTTTGTTTTCGTCAAATGCCATCTTCAATGCTAAGTTCTCGTCCTTGAGAGATTGGACCTCGAGCTCAACATTCTCCAGCCTCTCTTGCAAAGCAAGACAAAGCTGGAGAACATGGGAAGAGGTGACAATCTCATCAGCACAAGCCATCACTAGGAATGTTCACCTCACTGGGGATAAACAGGTATGTCACGAGCGGTCACTGGGTACGTCCTCACTGGTCAAAGGTCGTACTGAGGTCAGGGCCTACTTGGTGAGAATAGTTTAGGCACACTTGTTTGGATATAATTCTATTACAATAACTAACCAATTTAACTAGCCTACTGTGCTAGCCTAACTTATCCAACTTTATCCATTTATAACTTAACTTATCCTACACTTAGCCAATCAGTTTACCCAATCCTAAATTTATATCCTAACTTATATTCTACACTACAGTATTATTACATAAACTAACCCAATACCTATATAAGGCAATTATATCAAATTATACCTATATCCACAAAATATTTATCTCATTTCATATATAAAACAATGCAATGATAATAAAATGACACAATGCATACCGGTAATAAAAATAGAAAAAACATATCGACCACAGGAGACTCGATCCCTGGTTCTACAGTTTACACCCGGCGCTTCCCGCAAGGAGCTGCTGACATTGATTCTCAATTCAAATGTAACCTATATAGCTGTTAATTGTTTACACATAATTAGTGTATTGCAGTTCATAATGCATCAATTTCCTTTAATATATCATTAGTTTGTATGCAGATATAACTAAATATATGCAAAATATGAATTTGAGTTTAGTATTAGTGGGCATGACCACGATTTCCCAGTGTACTTGGGTAACCGTGGGCTGCCGAAAAGACCACGAAACGAGAGATTAAGGACCACGCAAATCATGGTTTGATGAAGGATGACGGGAATATGCCAGTGTGATAGCCCCTTTACCGGGCCCCATTTGTCGCTGCCTGCCAGATGTCCGTACTAGGGGGGGTGGGAGCCGGAGGGGAGGGTGATCTGTATGTCAGCAGGTCCTAGGGGGGGGGGGGGGGTTAGAGAGAAAGTAGGGGTATTAGATAGATAGATAGATTATTGTATTTTGTATTTGTATTGAAGTATGTACTCTTAATACCCCTCTTGGGGTCGCTCGAGTTAATAAACCTAACCTAATAAACCTAACCTAAAGACATAGGCTAAAGTGTCTGATCGCTTCTCGGCTTTATTTACACCTATTTCTGTCTAAATAGTTCCCTATATTATAGTATTGTCTCGCAATCGCTAATGAAAAAATGGAGGTTATGCAATAATATCGCCATTATAATATGTTATCCGAAAATACAGTGAAAAGACGACAAAAGCTGAAGGTCACGACTCACACATTATGAATAGGATAAACACCTAAACATCAGTAGGCTAGGCGGCGGGTGATAGCCGTCGCGGGTTTAAATTCGATGGTTGAGAGTTCGAGCCTCGCCGATAAAGAGTTTTTTTTTTTTTCTAGTTGGTATAATTTCAAAGAATGTATGGTAGCCTATCATATAAACTAGGTTAGGGTATGTCGTGTACAAATAAATAAAGTAGACGGGCCGTTTTGCCCAAAATCAAACGGCATACCCAACTCTGCGATGGTACCCTCATCACTACCAATACCATCAATCACAATCACCATCATCACTACTACTGCCATCATCACTACAACTGCCACAATCATCACGACTACTGTCATCATCCCCATTACTATGATCATCATCACTACTACAATTACAATCATCACTACTACTCTCACCATCATCACTACTACTGTCACCATTCACTATCATCTTAATCACTACTATCATCATTGATACTACAACTATTAACCATCATTACTACTATAATCACCACCATCTTACAATCATCATTACTACTGTTAACATCATCACTACTACTTTAACCATCATCATCGTGCCGTTTTGCCCAAACACAAAACGGCATACCCAACTCTGCGATGGGTTACCCTCATCACTACCAATACCATCATCAATCACAATCACCATCATCACTACTACTGCCATCATCACTACAACTGCCACAATCATCACGACTACTGTCATCATCCCCATTACTATCATCACTACTACAATTACAATCATACTACTACGACATCATCACTACTACTGTCACCATTCACTCTCACAAATCATCATCATTGATACTACAACTATCAACCATCATTACTATAAATCACCACCATCTTACAATCATCATTACTACTGTTAATCATCACTACTACTTTAACCATCATCATCAACTCAGCGTAAGCAGAGTTTGGTATCGCCCCCCGTATAGTGTGTACCACACAAAAAAAATACCCACTATACGGGGGGGGGGGGGGGGGGGGGGCGATACCAAACTCTTGTTAGCAGAGTTGATAATACCTATGCATCTTAAGAACATAAGAATATAAGAAAAGTCTGCAGAAAACCGATTGGCCTAGCAAGGCAGATCCCTGTCCCACACAACCCCATTCAATTAGAAAGCGCAATTATAGGCTTCACACTCTAATACCCTGAGGATCATCTTACCAACACGGTTAGAGATTAACGCAGGATTCGTTGAGCGCTGATTGGGCCCAACCCCGCTGATCCCCCTTCACACCCAACCCTTCTCGTCCATATGCTTATCCAATTTTATCTTAAAGCTCCCTACAGTTTTAGATCCCACTATAGCACTTGGTAGTCCATTCCACCCATCTACAACTCTGTTACCAAACCAATATTTGCCTATATCTTTTCTGAAACGAAATTTATCTAATTTGAAACCATTGGAACGAGTTCTTTCGCTATCACTTTAGTACATTGTCATGTCCCCTTTGTTAATCCCACTAACCCACTTGAACACCTCTATCATATCCCCTCTAACTCTGCGTCTCTCTAACGCGAATGTAAACCTAATTTCTTCAACCTTTCTTCATACGAAAGATTTCTAATATTATGGATCATTTTTGTCATTCTACGCTGTAATCTCTCAAATGAATCTAGTCATTCTGTAATAAGGACACCAAAATTGGACAGAATATCCATATGGGGTCTCACTAATGACAAGTAAAGTTTTAAGATAACAGCAGTTCTGTTACTCACACTCCTAGAGATGAACGAATCCTGTTTGCCTTATTACGAACGCTTATACACTGTTTTCTAGGCTTCAAATCATTGCTAACAAACACACCTAGATCTTTCTCGCAGTCTGAATTTTCTAATTCTAATTAGCTAGTTTATATTAACATGTGTTTGCATCTTCCCTATCTTTAATACCTTGCATTTGTCAATGTTAAACTTCATAGGCCAATTTACTGACCATTCATGTAAGGTATCTAGATCCCTTTGGAGGCACTCTATATCGCTATCTGAATCAATTGATCTCCCTATTTTAGTATCGTCTGCGAATTTACTTATCCTACTAGTTATACTAAATCTAGGTCATTTATGTATATAAGAAACAACAGGGGACCTAATACCGATCCCTGGGGGACACCACTTTTGACTGCTCCCCATTCTGACTTGGTACCATTTATGCTGACTCTCTGCTTCCTACCAATTAGCCATGACCTAATCCATCCTAACAACGCCCCACCTATTCATGTGCCTCAACCTTTCTCATCAATCTTTCATGAGGGACTCTGTCGAAAGCTTTACTGAAATCTAAATATATAATATCATATGACTTGTCATTATATCTACTGCTTCATACCTCTGAGAAAAAACTAAGCAAATTAGTAAGGCAAGACCGTCCCTGAGTGAATCCATGCTGAGAAGAATTGATTAAGTTAAATGTTTCTAAGTGGTTTCTCATTTTCCTAGTAGCATTCACTCTAGTAGCTTTCCTATGATTGAAGTGAGACTAATGGGACGGTAATTGGATGCTATTGATTTATCACCTTTTTTGAAGATCGGAACTACATTTGCAAGCTTCCAAGCTTCTGGAACTATACCTGTTTCTAATGACTTGTTAAATAGAAATGTTAATGGGTAACTTAACTCATCTCTGCATTCTTTTAATACTCTAGCATATACCTCATCAGGACCAGGCGATTTATGAGGTTTCAGTCTGTCAATTTCCTTAAGCACATCATTTCTACTTATAGTAACCGTACTTAACCTATTATCTATACTATCGCTGTACGGACTTCTGGAAACTGTGCCAAATTTTCATTAGTGAAAACGGAGAGAAATTGACTATTTAATGTACTGCACATTTCTAAATCATTTTCTGTCATTTCTCCTATCGAAGTTTTAAGGGGACCAATTACATAAGAACATAAGAAAATGGGAGTCTGCAGAAAGCCGATTGGCCTAAGCAAGGCAGATCCCTGTCCCACACAACCCCAATTCATTACAAAGCCCAATTATAGGCTTCACACTCTAATACCCTGAGGATCATCTTACCAAAACGGTTAGAGATTAACGCAGGATTATGGAGGTCTGCAGAGCGCTGATTGGCCCAACCCGGCTGATCCCCCTTCACACCCAACCCTTCTCGTCCATATGCTTATCCAATTTTATCTTAAAGCTCCCTACAGTTTTAGATCCCACTATAGCACTTGGTAGTCCATTCCACCCGTCTACAACTCTGTTACCAAACCAATACTTGCCTATATCTTTTCTGAAACGAAATTTATCTAATTTGAAACCATTGGTACGAGTTCTTTCGCTATCACTGAGCTTTAGTACATTTGTCATGTCCCCTCTGTTAATCCCACTAACCCACTTGAACACCTCTATCATATCCCCTCTAACTCTGCGTCTCTCTAACGAATGTAAACCTAATTTCTTCAACCTTTCTTCATACGAAAGATTTCTAATATTATGGATCATTTTTGTCATTCTACGCTGTACTCTCTCCAATGAATCTATGTCCATTCTGTAATAAGGACACCAAAATGGACAGCATAATCCATATGGGGTCTCACTAATGACAAGTAAAGTTTTAAGATAACATCAGCAGTTCTGTTACTCACACTCCTAGAGATGAACCCGAGAATCCTGTTTGCCTTATTACGAACGCATATACACTGTTTTCTAGGCTTCAAATCATTGCTAACAAACACACCTAGATCTTTCTCGCAGTCTGAATTTTCTAATTCTAAATTAGCTAGTTTATATTTAACATTTGTTTGCGTCTTCCCTATCTTTAATACCTTGCATTTGTCAATGTTAAACTTCATCTGCCAATTTACTGACCATTCATGTAAGGTATCTAGATCCCTTTGGAGGCACTCTATATCGCTATCTGAATCAATTGATCTCCCTATTTTAGTATCGTCTGCGAATTTACTTATCCTACTAGTTATACCTAAATCTAGGTCATTTATGTATATAAGAAACAACAGGGGACCTAATACCGATCCCTGGGGGACACCACTTTTGACTGCTCCCCATTCTGACTTGGTACCATTTATGCTGACTCTCTGCTTCCTACTAATTAGCCATGACCTAATCCATCCTAACAACGCCCCACCTATTCCATGTGCCTCAACCTTTCTCATCAATCTCTCATGAGGTACTCTGTCGAAAGCTTTACTGAAATCTAAATATAATATCATATGACTTGTCATTATCTACTGCTTCATATACCTCTGAGAAAAAACTAAGCAAATTAGTAAGGCAAGACCGTCCCTGAGTGAATCCATGCTGAGAAGAATTGATTAAGTTAAATGTTTCTAAGTGGTTTCTCATTTTCCTAGCAATAATTGACTCTAGTAGTTTTCCTATGATTGAAGTGAGACTAAGGGACGGTAATTGGATGCTATTGATTTATCACCTTTTTTGAAGATCGGAACTACATTTGCAAGCTTCCAAGCTTCTGGAACTATACCTGTTTCTAATGACTTGTTAAATAGAAATGTTAATGGATAACTTAACTCATCTCTGCATTCTTTTAATACTCTAGCATATACCTCATCAGGACCAGGCGATTTATGAGGTTTCAGTCTGTCAATTTCCTTAACCACATCATTTCTACTTATAGTAACCGTACTTAACCTATTTTCTATACTATCGCTGTATACCTTACGGACTTCTGGAAACTGTGCCAAATTTGCATTAGTGAAAACGGAAAGAAATTGACTATTTAATGTACTGCACATTTCTAAATCACTCTGTCAATTTTCCTATCGAAGTTTTAAGGGGACCAATTACATCTCTAACCTTGGATTTATATAGTTGGTAAAAAGCTTTAGGATTATTTTTTGAATCATTGGCAACCTTAATTTCATAATTTCTTTTTTCTTTACTAATATCCTTTTTTACCTGTCGTGATAGATTCTGATAGTAAGCAAGTAGGTGAATTTCGCCTTTTTTAATTTTTCTATATATTCCTCTCTTTTTTCCTAGAAGATCTAATAGTCTATTATTCATCCATTTGGGTTGGTTCTGTGTTGATCTAAATTTTCTTTTGGGGATATATTTATTTTGCGCATTGAATACTGACTTGATAAAATTATCGTATGTATCTACCAAGTTTGACGTCTCCTCATGACTTAAGATGACAGGTGCCTGAGAAAGGATACACTCATTTGGACACCTGGATCGACTTAATTTTTTGACCATAGGGTCCCGCTAACAGGGCTTCTCTTAACCCACCATAATTGGCTTTTCTGAAGTCCGGGTATTAATGTTGTATTCTCTCTGATATTACCTTTCCATTGTATATTAAAATACACAGAATTGTGATCACTATTTCCTAGGTGGTCCCCGATTTCTACACTATTTATCATATGTTCATTGTTACTGAAAACTAAATCGAGAATATTATCACCTCTAGTCGGCGTATCTATGAATTGAGATAAAAAACTATCTTGTACTACCTCAATAAACTCCTTTGAATCAGAGTCGCCTATTTGTTGCTGCCAATCTATATTAGGGAAATTAAAATCCCCCATAATGCACACGTTGCTAAGCCTTGATGCTATTTTAATTTCCTCCCATAATGATGTTCCGTCATTTCTACTCATATTTGGCGGTCTATACATAACTCCAATAACTAAAGTCTCAATACCTTCGTTAACTTCTACCCAAACACTTTCATTTTCATTATTTACTCTAATACCTGATTTAGTACAGCTTTTTAATGAACTCCTAACAAACACTGCTATACCGCCACCCTTCTTACTTAAGAACATAAGAACATAAGAAAATGGGAGTCTGCAGAAAGCCGATTGGCCTAAGCAAGGCAGATCCCTGTCCCACACAACCCCAAATCAATTACAAAGCCCAATTATAGGCTCAACACTCTAATACCCTGAGGATCATCCTACCAAAACGGTTAGAGATTAACGCAGGATTATGGGGGTCTGCAGAGCGCTGATTGGCCCAACCCGGCTGATCCCCCTTCACACCCAACCCTTCTCGTCCATATGCTTATCCAATTTTATCTTAAAGCTCCCTACAGTTTTAGATCCCACTATAGCACATGGTAGTCCATTCCACCCATCTACAACTCTGTTACCAAACCAATATTTGCCTGATCTTTTCTGAAACGAAATTTATCTAATTTGAAACCATTGGTACGAGTTCTTTCGCTATCACTGAGCTTTAGTACATTTGTCATGTCCCCTTTGTTAATCCCACTAACCCACTTGAACACCTCTATCATATCCCCTCTAACTCTGCGTCTCTCTAACGAATGTAAACCTAATTTCTTCAACCTTTCTTCATACGGAAGATTTCTAATATTATGGATCATTTTTGTCATTCTACGCTGTACTCTCTCCAATGAATCCTATGTCCATTCTGTAATAAGGACACCAAAATTGGACAGCATAATCCATATGGGGTCTCACTAATGACAAGTAAAGTTTTAAGATAACATCCGCAGTTCTGTTACTCACACTCTTAGAGATGAACCCGAGAATCCTGTTTGCCTTATTACGAACGCCTATACACTGTTTTCTAGGCTTCAAATCATTGCTAACAAACACACCTAGATCTTTCTCGCAGTCTGAATATTCTAATTCTAAATTAGCTAGTTTATATTTAACATTTGTTTGCATCTTCCCTATCTTTAATACCTTGCATTTGTCAATGTTAAACTTCATCTGCCAATTTACTGACCATTCATGTAAGGTATCTAGATCCCTTTGGAGGCACTCTATATCGCTATCTGAATCAACTGATCTCCCCATTTTAGTATCGTCTGCGAATTTACTTATCCTACTAGAATACCTAAATCTAGGTCATTTATGTATATAAGAAACAACAGGGGACCCTGGGGGACACCACTTTTGACTGCTCCCCACTCTGACTTGGTACCATTTATGCTGACTCTCTGTTTCCTACCAATTAGCCATGACCTAATCCATCCCAACAACGCCCCACCTATTCCATGTGCCTCAACCTTTCTCATCAATCTCTCATGAGGGACTCTGTCGAAAGCTTTACTGAAATCTAAATATATAATATCGTATGCCTTGTCATTATCTACTGCTTCATATACCTCTGAGAAAAAACTAAGCAAATTAGATCAACACATATGACCAATATGACTTGTTCGGTCATATTTAAACAAACTATATCCCGGTATATCAAACTCTGCTAAAAAATGCCTGGTTTCTGTATTAATCCATGTTTCAGTTAGTGCTATTATGTCTATATTTTCTTTGCTAACCAGTGCTCTAAGTTCGTTCATTTTGTTACATAAACTCCTGCAATTTGTATAATAAACACTCAAACTATTACTTGTATTTGCAACTATTTTTCTATTATTTTTAACTAATTTATTTTTACCTGTTGAACTATTGGACCTAGACGGAAAATCTACGCTATCAGAATGTTCGTTATTACTATCATTTTGATGTGGCTGGGATTCTATTTTACTTACACACCTATGGTTTATTAACAAAACCCCGCAACAAACTTGTCGAGTGAGCTGGCTAAGGTCAAAACTCCTAGTCGAGAGAGATGTACTCCATCCTGGGCATACAGTTCATCCTTACCGTAGAAGAGGGTCCATTATCCAGGAATGGAATAGTATTTGCCTTGCAGTACTTCTCCAGCCGGCTATTTACACCAATAGCCCTGGAGGACCATTCCTTCCTTACCCCTCTTCTTGGTAGGATACTGTGTACCACAGGAACTCCACCCTTCTCCTTGATCCTCTCCAACATTTCCTGGTACGTGGTGAGCAACTCCTCAGTCCTGCATTTCCAAATGTCGTTGCTCCCTGCGTTGAGGAAGATGATGGGGTCCTCTCCACTCGCTTCCATGACACCATCTAGCTTTTCTGCCACCTTCTCGACTCCGGCACCAGGCAGACAGACAACTTTACCCACATTTGTGTTAGTAGCCCTACCAAGGTATTTAATCATTGAATCCCCTACAATTAAAATAGACTTAGCTGTTTTCTGTTGTCGGCGTGTAGCAGGAGTTGTAGCAGCAACAGCAGCAGACTTCCCCCCCTCCCCTCTCACTGCCTCGATGATCGCCACTTCCTCGCCATCACTCTCATCAGCCAAGGTGCTGAAGTTGTTGTGGGTCTTGAGTGGCTGCCTTTTCAGCTTGCAGGCCGTTGCACTGGTTGACACCACCTTCCAAGGGGCTTCACGATCCCTGGGAACACTTCCGGTAGCCTCACACTTCTTCTCCGCCATAGCTAGTCTCAAGGCCAAATTTTCATCTTTGAGACACTGAATCTCCTGCTCCACAC
>CM064529.1:25056908-25264304 GCA_032716605.1 Paralithodes platypus | reverse complement strand
GTGAGCATCCTGGGTTCGAGTCCATGGACTGCCACATGTGTTTGTAAATTTCATTAATCGATTTTAGGAGTATGGTTGGTTGTTGGAAGGAACATAATAATTGATATTGGTTCAGGAGTAATTTATCGAGAGGACTTCCCTAAGTGGTTAAGGCCCCATTAATTGCTCTTTCCATTCACATATGCATAGCCTACGTGAGTTGCAGTTGGGATGTGTGTACATGCTTAGATTCATATGCAGGATTGGAAGTTGCATAATAAATCGTAGGCAGTGTACACCAACCTTTAACTGTCTTCGTGGTGCGATGTATAAGGTGTTGATTTTCGGTGTGAGCATCCTGGGTTCGAGTCCATGGACTGCCACATGTGTTTGTAAATTTCATTAATCGATTTTAGGAGTATGGTTGGTTGTTGGAAGGAACATAATAATTGATATTGGTTCAGGAGTAATTTATCGAGAGGACTTCCCTAAGTGGTTAAGGCCCCATTAATTGCTCTTTCCATTCACATATGCATAGCCTACGTGAGTTGCAGTTGGGATGTGTGTACATGCTTAGATTCATATGCAGGATTGGAAGTTGCATAATAAATCGTAGGCAGTGTACACCAACCTTTAACTGTCTTCGTGGTGCGATGTATAAGGTGTTGATTTTCGGTGTGAGCATCCTGGGTTCGAGTCCATGGACTGCCACATGTGTTTGTAAATTTCATTAATCGATTTTAGGAGTATGGTTGGTTGTTGGAAGGAACATAATAATTGATATTGGTTCAGGAGTAATTTATCGAGAGGACTTCCCTAAGTGGTTAAGGCCCCATTAATTGCTCTTTCCATTCACATATGCATAGCCTACGTGAGTTGCAGTTGGGATGTGTGTACATGCTTAGATTCATATGCAGGATTGGAAGTTGCATAATAAATCGTAGGCAGTGTACACCAACCTTTAACTGTCTTCGTGGTGCGATGTATAAGGTGTTGATTTTCGGTGTGAGCATCCTGGGTTCGAGTCCATGGACTGCCACATGTGTTTGTAAATTTCATTAATCGATTTTAGGAGTATGGTTGGTTGTTGGAAGGAACATAATAATTGATATTGGTTCAGGAGTAATTTATCGAGAGGACTTCCCTAAGTGGTTAAGGCCCCATTAATTGCTCTTTCCATTCACATATGCATAGCCTACGTGAGTTGCAGTTGGGATGTGTGTACATGCTTAGATTCATATGCAGGATTGGAAGTTGCATAATAAATCGTAGGCAGTGTACACCAACCTTTAACTGTCTTCGTGGTGCGATGTATAAGGTGTTGATTTTCGGTGTGAGCATCCTGGGTTCGAGTCCATGGACTGCCACATGTGTTTGTAAATTTCATTAATCGATTTTAGGAGTATGGTTGGTTGTTGGAAGGAACATAATAATTGATATTGGTTCAGGAGTAATTTATCGAGAGGACTTCCCTAAGTGGTTAAGGCCCCATTAATTGCTCTTTCCATTCACATATGCATAGCCTACGTGAGTTGCAGTTGGGATGTGTGTACATGCTTAGATTCATATGCAGGATTGGAAGTTGCATAATAAATCGTAGGCAGTGTACACCAACCTTTAACTGTCTTCGTGGTGCGATGTATAAGGTGTTGATTTTCGGTGTGAGCATCCTGGGTTCGAGTCCATGGACTGCCACATGTGTTTGTAAATTTCATTAATCGATTTTAGGAGTATGGTTGGTTGTTGGAAGGAACATAATAATTGATATTGGTTCAGGAGTAATTTATCGAGAGGACTTCCCTAAGTGGTTAAGGCCCCATTAATTGCTCTTTCCATTCACATATGCATAGCCTACGTGAGTTGCAGTTGGGATGTGTGTACATGCTTAGATTCATATGCAGGATTGGAAGTTGCATAATAAATCGTAGGCAGTGTACACCAACCTTTAACTGTCTTCGTGGTGCGATGTATAAGGTGTTGATTTTCGGTGTGAGCATCCTGGGTTCGAGTCCATGGACTGCCACATGTGTTTGTAAATTTCATTAATCGATTTTAGGAGTATGGTTGGTTGTTGGAAGGAACATAATAATTGATATTGGTTCAGGAGTAATTTATCGAGAGGACTTCCCTAAGTGGTTAAGGCCCCATTAATTGCTCTTTCCATTCACATATGCATAGCCTACGTGAGTTGCAGTTGGGATGTGTGTACATGCTTAGATTCATATGCAGGATTGGAAGTTGCATAATAAATCGTAGGCAGTGTACACCAACCTTTAACTGTCTTCGTGGTGCGATGTATAAGGTGTTGATTTTCGGTGTGAGCATCCTGGGTTCGAGTCCATGGACTGCCACATGTGTTTGTAAATTTCATTAATCGATTTTAGGAGTATGGTTGGTTGTTGGAAGGAACATAATAATTGATATTGGTTCAGGAGTAATTTATCGAGAGGACTTCCCTAAGTGGTTAAGGCCCCATTAATTGCTCTTTCCATTCACATATGCATAGCCTACGTGAGTTGCAGTTGGGATGTGTGTACATGCTTAGATTCATATGCAGGATTGGAAGTTGCATAATAAATCGTAGGCAGTGTACACCAACCTTTAACTGTCTTCGTGGTGCGATGTATAAGGTGTTGATTTTCGGTGTGAGCATCCTGGGTTCGAGTCCATGGACTGCCACATGTGTTTGTAAATTTCATTAATCGATTTTAGGAGTATGGTTGGTTGTTGGAAGGAACATAATAATTGATATTGGTTCAGGAGTAATTTATCGAGAGGACTTCCCTAAGTGGTTAAGGCCCCATTAATTGCTCTTTCCATTCACATATGCATAGCCTACGTGAGTTGCAGTTGGGATGTGTGTACATGCTTAGATTCATATGCAGGATTGGAAGTTGCATAATAAATCGTAGGCAGTGTACACCAACCTTTAACTGTCTTCGTGGTGCGATGTATAAGGTGTTGATTTTCGGTGTGAGCATCCTGGGTTCGAGTCCATGGACTGCCACATGTGTTTGTAAATTTCATTAATCGATTTTAGGAGTATGGTTGGTTGTTGGAAGGAACATAATAATTGATATTGGTTCAGGAGTAATTTATCGAGAGGACTTCCCTAAGTGGTTAAGGCCCCATTAATTGCTCTTTCCATTCACATATGCATAGCCTACGTGAGTTGCAGTTGGGATGTGTGTACATGCTTAGATTCATATGCAGGATTGGAAGTTGCATAATAAATCGTAGGCAGTGTACACCAACCTTTAACTGTCTTCGTGGTGCGATGTATAAGGTGTTGATTTTCGGTGTGAGCATCCTGGGTTCGAGTCCATGGACTGCCACATGTGTTTGTAAATTTCATTAATCGATTTTAGGAGTATGGTTGGTTGTTGGAAGGAACATAATAATTGATATTGGTTCAGGAGTAATTTATCGAGAGGACTTCCCTAAGTGGTTAAGGCCCCATTAATTGCTCTTTCCATTCACATATGCATAGCCTACGTGAGTTGCAGTTGGGATGTGTGTACATGCTTAGATTCATATGCAGGATTGGAAGTTGCATAATAAATCGTAGGCAGTGTACACCAACCTTTAACTGTCTTCGTGGTGCGATGTATAAGGTGTTGATTTTCGGTGTGAGCATCCTGGGTTCGAGTCCATGGACTGCCACATGTGTTTGTAAATTTCATTAATCGATTTTAGGAGTATGGTTGGTTGTTGGAAGGAACATAATAATTGATATTGGTTCAGGAGTAATTTATCGAGAGGACTTCCCTAAGTGGTTAAGGCCCCATTAATTGCTCTTTCCATTCACATATGCATAGCCTACGTGAGTTGCAGTTGGGATGTGTGTACATGCTTAGATTCATATGCAGGATTGGAAGTTGCATAATAAATCGTAGGCAGTGTACACCAACCTTTAACTGTCTTCGTGGTGCGATGTATAAGGTGTTGATTTTCGGTGTGAGCATCCTGGGTTCGAGTCCATGGACTGCCACATGTGTTTGTAAATTTCATTAATCGATTTTAGGAGTATGGTTGGTTGTTGGAAGGAACATAATAATTGATATTGGTTCAGGAGTAATTTATCGAGAGGACTTCCCTAAGTGGTTAAGGCCCCATTAATTGCTCTTTCCATTCACATATGCATAGCCTACGTGAGTTGCAGTTGGGATGTGTGTACATGCTTAGATTCATATGCAGGATTGGAAGTTGCATAATAAATCGTAGGCAGTGTACACCAACCTTTAACTGTCTTCGTGGTGCGATGTATAAGGTGTTGATTTTCGGTGTGAGCATCCTGGGTTCGAGTCCATGGACTGCCACATGTGTTTGTAAATTTCATTAATCGATTTTAGGAGTATGGTTGGTTGTTGGAAGGAACATAATAATTGATATTGGTTCAGGAGTAATTTATCGAGAGGACTTCCCTAAGTGGTTAAGGCCCCATTAATTGCTCTTTCCATTCACATATGCATAGCCTACGTGAGTTGCAGTTGGGATGTGTGTACATGCTTAGATTCATATGCAGGATTGGAAGTTGCATAATAAATCGTAGGCAGTGTACACCAACCTTTAACTGTCTTCGTGGTGCGATGTATAAGGTGTTGATTTTCGGTGTGAGCATCCTGGGTTCGAGTCCATGGACTGCCACATGTGTTTGTAAATTTCATTAATCGATTTTAGGAGTATGGTTGGTTGTTGGAAGGAACATAATAATTGATATTGGTTCAGGAGTAATTTATCGAGAGGACTTCCCTAAGTGGTTAAGGCCCCATTAATTGCTCTTTCCATTCACATATGCATAGCCTACGTGAGTTGCAGTTGGGATGTGTGTACATGCTTAGATTCATATGCAGGATTGGAAGTTGCATAATAAATCGTAGGCAGTGTACACCAACCTTTAACTGTCTTCGTGGTGCGATGTATAAGGTGTTGATTTTCGGTGTGAGCATCCTGGGTTCGAGTCCATGGACTGCCACATGTGTTTGTAAATTTCATTAATCGATTTTAGGAGTATGGTTGGTTGTTGGAAGGAACATAATAATTGATATTGGTTCAGGAGTAATTTATCGAGAGGACTTCCCTAAGTGGTTAAGGCCCCATTAATTGCTCTTTCCATTCACATATGCATAGCCTACGTGAGTTGCAGTTGGGATGTGTGTACATGCTTAGATTCATATGCAGGATTGGAAGTTGCATAATAAATCGTAGGCAGTGTACACCAACCTTTAACTGTCTTCGTGGTGCGATGTATAAGGTGTTGATTTTCGGTGTGAGCATCCTGGGTTCGAGTCCATGGACTGCCACATGTGTTTGTAAATTTCATTAATCGATTTTAGGAGTATGGTTGGTTGTTGGAAGGAACATAATAATTGATATTGGTTCAGGAGTAATTTATCGAGAGGACTTCCCTAAGTGGTTAAGGCCCCATTAATTGCTCTTTCCATTCACATATGCATAGCCTACGTGAGTTGCAGTTGGGATGTGTGTACATGCTTAGATTCATATGCAGGATTGGAAGTTGCATAATAAATCGTAGGCAGTGTACACCAACCTTTAACTGTCTTCGTGGTGCGATGTATAAGGTGTTGATTTTCGGTGTGAGCATCCTGGGTTCGAGTCCATGGACTGCCACATGTGTTTGTAAATTTCATTAATCGATTTTAGGAGTATGGTTGGTTGTTGGAAGGAACATAATAATTGATATTGGTTCAGGAGTAATTTATCGAGAGGACTTCCCTAAGTGGTTAAGGCCCCATTAATTGCTCTTTCCATTCACATATGCATAGCCTACGTGAGTTGCAGTTGGGATGTGTGTACATGCTTAGATTCATATGCAGGATTGGAAGTTGCATAATAAATCGTAGGCAGTGTACACCAACCTTTAACTGTCTTCGTGGTGCGATGTATAAGGTGTTGATTTTCGGTGTGAGCATCCTGGGTTCGAGTCCATGGACTGCCACATGTGTTTGTAAATTTCATTAATCGATTTTAGGAGTATGGTTGGTTGTTGGAAGGAACATAATAATTGATATTGGTTCAGGAGTAATTTATCGAGAGGACTTCCCTAAGTGGTTAAGGCCCCATTAATTGCTCTTTCCATTCACATATGCATAGCCTACGTGAGTTGCAGTTGGGATGTGTGTACATGCTTAGATTCATATGCAGGATTGGAAGTTGCATAATAAATCGTAGGCAGTGTACACCAACCTTTAACTGTCTTCGTGGTGCGATGTATAAGGTGTTGATTTTCGGTGTGAGCATCCTGGGTTCGAGTCCATGGACTGCCACATGTGTTTGTAAATTTCATTAATCGATTTTAGGAGTATGGTTGGTTGTTGGAAGGAACATAATAATTGATATTGGTTCAGGAGTAATTTATCGAGAGGACTTCCCTAAGTGGTTAAGGCCCCATTAATTGCTCTTTCCATTCACATATGCATAGCCTACGTGAGTTGCAGTTGGGATGTGTGTACATGCTTAGATTCATATGCAGGATTGGAAGTTGCATAATAAATCGTAGGCAGTGTACACCAACCTTTAACTGTCTTCGTGGTGCGATGTATAAGGTGTTGATTTTCGGTGTGAGCATCCTGGGTTCGAGTCCATGGACTGCCACATGTGTTTGTAAATTTCATTAATCGATTTTAGGAGTATGGTTGGTTGTTGGAAGGAACATAATAATTGATATTGGTTCAGGAGTAATTTATCGAGAGGACTTCCCTAAGTGGTTAAGGCCCCATTAATTGCTCTTTCCATTCACATATGCATAGCCTACGTGAGTTGCAGTTGGGATGTGTGTACATGCTTAGATTCATATGCAGGATTGGAAGTTGCATAATAAATCGTAGGCAGTGTACACCAACCTTTAACTGTCTTCGTGGTGCGATGTATAAGGTGTTGATTTTCGGTGTGAGCATCCTGGGTTCGAGTCCATGGACTGCCACATGTGTTTGTAAATTTCATTAATCGATTTTAGGAGTATGGTTGGTTGTTGGAAGGAACATAATAATAGATAGTCAGTCAGTCAGTCATAGTTGTATTAAATATTTGGATATCATTAACAACTCTAATATAGATAGTCAGTCAGTCAGTCATAGTTGTATTAAATATTCGGATATCATTAACAACTCTAATATAGATAGTCAGTCAGTCAGTCATAGTTGTATTAAATATTCGGATATCATTAACAACTCTAATATAGATAGTCAGTCAGTCAGTCATAGTTGTATTAAATATTCGGATATCATTAACAACTCTAATATAGATAGTCAGTCAGTCATAGTTGTATTAAATATTCGGATATCATTAACAACTCTAATATAGATAGTCAGTCAGTCAGTCATAGTTGTATTAAATATTCGGATATCATTAACAACTCTAATATAGATAGTCAGTCAGTCAGTCATAGTTGTATTAAATATTCGGATATCATAATCAACTCTAATATAGATAGTCAGTCAGTCAGTCATAGTTGTATTAAATATTTGGATATCATTAACAACTCTAATATAGATAGTCAGTCAGTCAGTCATAGTTGTTAAATATTCGGATATCATTAACAACTCTAATATAGATAGTCAGTCAGTCAGTCATAGTTGTATTAAATATTCGGATATCATTAACAACTCTAATATAGATAGTCAGTCAGTCAGTCATAGTTGTATTAAATATTCGGATATCATTAACAACTCTAATATAGATAGTCAGTCAGTCAGTCATAGTTGTATTAAATATTTGGATATCATTAACAACTCTAATATAGATAGTCAGTCAGTCAGTCATAGTTGTATTAAATATTCGGATATCATTAACAACTCTAATATAGATAGTCAGTCAGTCAGTCATAGTTGTATTAAATATTTGTATATCATTAACAACTCTAATATAGATAGTCAGTCAGTCAGTCATAGTTGTATTAAATATTCGGATATCATTAACAACTCTAATATAGATAGTCAGTCAGTCAGTCATAGTTGTATTAAATATTCGGATATCATTAACAACTCTAATATAGATAGTCAGTCAGTCAGTCATAGTTGTATTTCATAAAGGAGATACATTGTACATCTTTTACATAATACTGAAATACAAAAATAGAATACATAAAAATATTGCTTGTTTGTTTTTCTATGCGAGTGAGGGAGACAAAAGGCAGAACTGCCCGCAGCGAGTGCCTCCCCCATAGTTGAAAGAGTGACAGGGCCAAAATCAAAGGACGTTCGAGCTAAAATGCCTGGACACACAGAGTTTGAAGCAATTTAAGTCATAGGAGGAGGGAAAGACTGATTCTGGGAGAGAGTTCCAGAGTTCAGCTGTTGAATAGAAGAAAGTCTTAGAGTAACGTTTCACTCTTGGGTTGCAGAGTTGCACAGAGTAGGGGTGGGATTGTGTTGCAAGACGGGTACCACGTTCCCTGCGTAGAGGAGGTGGTATACACTGGGAGAGCTCTGAGGAGCACTGATTATTGTAGTAGCAATAGAATAGCGAGAGAGATGCAACATTGTGGCGAAGAGAGAGAGTTTGTGAGTGGGCGGGAATTAATGATATGAAAGGCCTTCCTTTCTAGTTTGTCTAAGAGTGCGGTGTGAGAAGATCCTCCCCACATATGTGAACAATACTCAATACATGGACGCACTGTGCCCCTGTACAGAGCAAGAAGCTATGGAGAGGTAAAGAACCCCCGGAGGCGGTTGAGCACACCCAGCTTCTGGGAAGCTGTTTTAGCAAGGGTGGTAATATGGTCTTTCCAAGTGGGATCAGGAGAGAAGAGATTCCTAGAATCCTGAGATAAGATGAAGGATTGATTTTGGTATTTGATGAAGTATAAGGGATAGTCCTCTGGGAGTTCTTTACGGGTAGATACATGGAGATAAATTGTATTATAATATATTTCTGTTATTAACGGTAAATTGCCATGTCTTCATTTTTGTTATGTATGACTCCAACTTCCTTATAGCCCGAAATTTACAAATGGTCAATTAGGAGTTAACATACGTTGATAGTGCACAAAATAAGTACAATAAATATCAGTCAACGCAATCATCATTCATGACAAACTCTCATATTATTTTAGTTTAGATACACATTGATGTCTACACTTCTAAAAATATGGACAAAATGCATCATCGTATTTTGAAAGGGTTAATTTCAACACTTCCAACTTCCTTATAGCCTGAAACTCGCACGTATGCAATTACCCAAGGTGAGCACGAACAGAACGCATTTCAGTTCCTGTTCGGTAATCATGTTCAGTTCATTGTTACCGCTTCTATTATTTACATTTCGTGCACCACGGCCATTCTTTGAAGCGGCTTTGTTTGATTTTGATAATGTTCTGTTGGTTAACCCTTTCAGTACCGGTGACGATCGTGTTTATTTTGTATTATTAGTATTTGTTTTTTGTTTTAATTTGTTTCAGCTGTATATATTGGGTGAGGGCTGTTCCTATCCAGACTGAGGTTTAGCACCCTCTACCCAACCTTAGTCGTTTCTGTTTGTCTCTTTTACTGTCCTTGTTTTCCTTCTGGAGGCAGAGGGTATAGGAATCCTCCTCTCCTTATGCTAAAACTGAACTATAATCCATTCAAAATAGGTAGGTCAAACATTGTAATTTCTAGCCCCTAAAAAGGCTAGAACAGGCGGGCTGAAATTTGTCACACACATTCCCTGACTGACTCTTCCCAAATGGTAGATATAGGGGCTCGATTACACTAATCGCATTTTAGTTATAGAGGTAGGTGGTCAAGAGTGTTGGCCTAATTATCATAAAAAGACTATATCGACATGCAATAGTTCTACTCTATGCAATAGTTTAGATGATGTTCTGGTTTGCAACACGACAATCTATATTTTTATTAATTTCACCACAACACCAAACACCTCTAATTAAAGTAATGAAAGTATATATGTGATCCACGGTGATTCGAACTTGGGTTACCACACACAGATTTTTAAACACTAACCATTACACCACCAGGACGGTTAAAGGTTTATGCACACGCCTACGACTTATTATCCATTCTCGATTACTGGATATTAATCTAATCATGTTCATATTCCCAACCGCGCTATGGTAACCTAATGTTTAAGTGAGAGGAAAAAATGTCCATGGGGCACATATCATATAGACCGGCCTCTCTACGAAATTGGATACTGTTGAACACGCCTGGCAAATTACACCAGGAGGAATTGCATTACGTTCGTGTTTCTTTGTCAACTTGTGCAGCGGGGAACTCACTAATAACTCTTGAGTAAATGGGCATTGCAAAGAAGGTTCCTGGGCAACTTATTCAATAATCATCTATTAAGATTTTAACTGGAGTTTTTTTCTTGACCCCATCTCCCTCATGCTTAGCCCCAGTAGTTTGAGATTTTAAGACGCTTGCCCAATTAAAATGGTGATTTTAAAACCTTTCGCCCCTTGTCTGTCAATGTTCACACCTTTCGTGCCATTTAGGAGTCGAATTTTTCCAGGCGAGCGATAGCGAGCCTGTAATTTAAGAGGAACCGGCCTTCGGTCGGGAAATTTTTCTACCGAAAAAGGTTAAAAAAAAATCTTGAAAATGGGGTCAAGGGAGTGTTATTTCAAGCTTGATGGAGGTCTAGGAACAAACTAAAAACCGAAAGGGGTACAAGGGGGTGTAATTTTAAGTTTGATGGAGGTCTAGGGAACAAATTAAAAGACTCCCCTTAATCCCTTAATGTGAACGAAATGACTACCGGTATACTCTGTCCATTATAAGTAGGTCACAAATCCAGACTGTCAACCTCTTATAGCTCAATAACGACTAGAGTAATTGGGCTAATAATTCTTATATTTTGGGAAGAAACAGCCAGGGAATAGGCATGGAGATTTATAGCCCATTTGCTTCAGCCCTTTTTTAGTTCTAGAGGATAGAGATCACTATTTATGCCCTAACTATATTGATTGAACTATAGTGTAAGAATCGACCACACACGATCTCCATAACCTAGTCACCCCCAGCCCATAGATCGCACAACACAATAGAGTAATTAACCCCTTGAAGCTCTGACGCGTTTTTAGCAGTTTATTTTGGCTCTCATTAGACGGTTTTATGCAGCTTAGGAAGGATCTGTGGGTATTATAAGGGTAAATACTATCTCAATCAACCCTCTGACATCCGTATACCGTTACTAATCTGAATCAAATCTTCTAATTGTAGCCAGAAAACAGAACAGAAATACGTATTGGAGCTTGAAAGGGTTAACTCTTTGAGTATCAGCGACGTGTGTTATCTTTATTCTAGCTATATTTAGACGATTTTGAGCAGCTTAGGAAGGATATGTGGTATTTAAAAGGGTTGGCTGAGATAGTTTGAAGCCTTATTATTGCTAGAGGTCCTTCCTATGCTGAATAAAATCGTCTAATAGTTGCCAGAATATGATAAAAAGGACGTCCCTGGTACTGAACGGGTTAAGAGCCACTCCAGGGATATTTTTAATGGACCCCTTTCTCTCTCATGTTTAGCCCCATTGCTTTTGAGATTTTAAGACGTTCGCCCCCATAAGTTTGGAGATTATAAGAACTTTCGCCCCTTTTCTGTCAAGTTGAAGACCTTTCATGCCATTTGGGTGTCGATTTATTTTCCTGGCGAGCGATAGCGAGCTTGTAATTTAAAAGGAACCGATTGCTCTACCGAAAAATGGACAAATTTATCTTGAAAGGGGTGATTTTAAGCTTGATGGAGGTCTCGGGAACAAACTAATAACCGGAAGAGGGTCAAGGGGGTGTAATGTAAACTTGATGGAGGTCTCGGGAACAAACTAATAACCGGAAGAGGGTCAAGGGGGTGTAATGTAAACTTGATGGAGGTCTCGGGAACAAACTAATAACCGGAAGAGGGTCAAGGGGGTGTAATGTAAACTTGATGGAGGTCTCGGGAACAAACTAATAACCGGAAGAGGGTCAAGGGAGTGTAATGTAAACTTGATGAAGGTCTCGGGAACAAACTAATAACCGGAAGAGGGTCAAGGGGGTGTAATGTAAACTTGATGAAGGTCTCGGGAACAAACTAAAATCCGGCAGGGGGTCAAGGGGGTGTAATTTTAAGCTTGATGAAGGTCTAGAGAACAAACTAAAAACCTCCCCTTAATGTAAACGAAACGACTAGTGTAAGAAGCGACCACCCACACTACACATACCCTCGTCATATATCCCACAACACAATAGAGTCATTAAGGGGAGTGACTTGTTTTTGTTCTGTCCTTTTCTATCTTTCTCTGGCTTGTATCCATTTGGCCCAATTCAGCCTACTGTTTTAAGACGTTTATCCCCATTCAGGTGTAATTTTTTTGCTGGTAAGCGGTAGCGAGCCAGCATATTTTTTATTTTTGTTTGACAGCAGGCTAAATTTGTATATTTTTCGATAGAAAAATTTCTCCGGCGAAGCCGGGTTTCATCATATAATGCTGGCTCGCTATCGCTCGCCAGGAAGAAATCGACACCTAGATGGGGATAAATGTCTTAAAATAGTTGGCTGAATGGGGCCGAATGGATACAAGCCAGAGAAAGAGAGAAAAGGACAGAAATAACAAAAAGCAGGTCACCCACCTTAACCCGTGCAGTACCGGTGACGTTCTTTTCATTATATTCTGGCAAGTAATAGGCGATTTGATTTAGCTTAGGAAGGACCTCTGGCCATAATAACGCTTTAAACTATCTCAACCAACCCTTTTAACTACCACAAATCCTTCCTAAGCTGCATATTATCGTCTCAATATAGCTAGGATAAAATATAACACACGTCGCTGGTACTCAAAAGGTTAAGCTGCAGGTCTCCTCTGGTAGGAAGCGGAAGTTGCAGAGAGGAACTCGTGCAGTGTTGATGAATTATTGCAAGGGTCGTCAAGGGTTGCAATAGAGGCTTTCTTAAGGGGGTCACCGGCTTCTTCTTTGTCTTTCTCTCCTTTTCTCCCTTTCCCTGGCTTGTATCCATTCGGCCCCATTAAGCCTACTGTTTTAAGACGTTTACCCCCATCCAGGTGTCGATTTCTTCCTGGCGAGCGATAGCGAGCCAGCATTGTATAGAAATATCCGGCTTCGCTGGAGACATTTTTCTATTGAAAAATGTACAAATTTAGATTGCTATCAAAACAAAAATATATATATGCTGGCTCGCTACCGTTCGCCAAGAAAATATTGACACCTGGATGGGGGCAAACGTCTTAAAACAGTAGGCTGAATGGGGCCTAGTGGATAGAAGCCAAAGAGAGGGAGAGAAAGAGAAAAAAGAGCGAAGTGGGCTCCCTTAACCCTTTCAAGATTATGATACATTTGACAGTTTATTCTGGCTATTAATAGACGGTTTGATTTAGATTAGGTAGGGTGTATAGAAGTCTGATTTAGTTGAGATAGTCTTAACCCTTACAATTCCCACAGATCCTTCCTAAACTGTATAAAACTGTCTAAGGATAGCCAGAACCAACTGTCAAAATGCATGATAATCTTCAGAGGGTTAAGGGGGTCACCGTTTTTTGTTTTATCTTTATCTCCTTTTCTCTCTTTCCCTGGCTTGTATCCATTCGGCCCCATTCAGCCAACTGTTTTAAGACGTTTATCCCCATCCAGGTGTCGAATTCTTCCTGGTGAGCGATAGCGAGCCAGCATTGTATGGAGAATCCGGCTTCGCCGGAGAAATTTTTCTATCGAAAAATTTAAAAATTTAGCTTGCTCAAACAAAAATATATATATGCTGGCTCACTACTGCTCGCCAGGAAAATATTGACACCTGGATGGGGTTAAACGTCTTAAAACAGTAGGCTGAATGGGGCTGAATGGATACAAGCCAAAGAGAGAGGGAGAGAAAGAGAAAACAAGCGAGGTGGGCTCCCTTAAGCTCTCCTCTCTGCAGGAACCGGAAGTTACAGCGGAAGTTGCAGAAAGGAACTCTAGTGTTGATAAAGGATTGCAAGGGCTTGTTACGGGTTGCATACAGGAGTTATTAATGGTCTACTGACTTAATTTTCATATATTAATGTTATCATAATGTGTATTTTATTTATTAATCTATTTATTTTGTGTTTGCATATATTTCGTGTATTGTGTATGTACCGTATGTAATTCTATTAATTTATTAATGATTGCATGAATCGTCACGGGTTGCATATGGAATGTATTGTCTACAGCCATTATCAATGCTATGGGTGGTGCATAATTGAAAAGTTTAGGAGTAGATATATTCGTCCATTCATTCATGTATTGACTTATTTATGTATTTAATCATTCATTTTGTTCCCTAGACCTCCATCAATCTTATAAAACACGCCCAAGAACAGCCAGCAAAAAATTGCTTAATTCAAATATTTTGCTAGACGAACGGAACGACACTGCTTCCTCGCTCTGCTAGGCTAGCAAAGTTAACAGCCAAGAGAGGTTGCTAGATGGAAAAAAATTGCCCTTGAATATAAGTAAATACCTCTAGATAGCGGTAAAGTAGCTACATTAGCAACACTGTCTCTCAATGCACAAGGACCGCAGGGATAATGGTGTACAGTCGGCCTAATAAGTGATGTCTCGGCACCAAGTATGTTTTGTTCTAAAATTTGTATGAGCCATATCTAAACAAGATTTCTACATTTTGAGTGAGATATACAAACATGTTCCTACACTTGCCCACCCTACTCAGCATCTGACAGACATTAATACAGCACAGAGAGAGACAAACGTAATGACAGCTGAGACATGACTTATTAGCGCCACCGTACATGACGAATGAATGGAGGTGGTGGAGTGAGAGAGAGAGAGAGAGAGAGAGAGAGAGAGAGAGAGAGAGAGCGAGAGCGAGAGCGAGAGCGAGAGAGCGAGCGAGAGCGAGAGCGAGAGCGAGAGCGAGAGCGAGAGAGGGAGAGGGAGAGAAAAATAAATAAATAAAGAAAGAAAGAAAGAGAGAGAGAGAGAGAGAGAGAGAGAGAGAGAGAGAGAGAGAGAGAGAGAGAGAGAGAGAGAGAGAGAGAGAGAGAAATACAGCGAGAGGCAGAGAGAGAGAGAGAGAGAGAGAGAGAGAGAGAGAGGGGGTGGAGGGTTTAAGAGTTATATAGACGAATAGACAGTTATACGGTATATTCAGTAACATCCATTTACTTGCCCTACCCTTTATCGTACATGCTTCCATATATATCTCTCTTCCCCCTCCTGTATACAGTTCAGAACAGGGTGTCAAACAGGAGCAATTTTGTTTGAAGACTTGAATACGAAATGCAACACAAGAAAATCAATATGAAGTAGCATTGTTATAGGACATTTCATCATTCCCAAAGACATAATTTCAACTATAAACCAAAATATTACCTTTACATATACAATAACAAACAAGAATGGACTGCTTTTGTTTGACACCCTGGTTCAGAACATAACCCAAAGCTCATCCTTCTCTGTCCTACTTCCTCTCTCGCTTGTGCTATAAAATAAATGGATCGTTACTCTCGTTCTGCTTCATATCTTTCCAAATCCTAAATATAACCCCTTTCCGGTTGGTATATTGTAAAGAGTGCCGTGGTAGGTAGACAAATATTATGGTCGAAAGCCAGGCACTTCAAGATATAGCTGAAGTTTATGCTATCAGAAACGAGTGATATTATAAGCATGCCATCATATTTATTGAATACCGAAAGGAATAAGTGTAGTGGTATACTGACCCTTTCACGCACAGGACGCGATTTGCGCCCTTTCTGGGATACTTAAAAGCCTTTGTGACCATCAGGGGTGTTTAGAAACCTTTAGTTTAGTTACTTCAACCTCTGCAGTAGTCTTTGAGTGAGCTGTAGGTAGGAAACTAATTTTGGAGGTACGGTAATTATAAGCTTGAGAGAACTCTATTTCTGGTTGGTAAACGGCAACCTCCGCGTCCACAGGATAGCGAGAGGGTTAATAATAAATCAGTACATATACCTTACACAATACAATATGTACAAGACATACATGATTGTTTGTGGTTCATAATTAATCTATCTGTCTATTGCTGGAAGCATTACTTCCCTTTACGAGGGGGGCCCTACACAAAATGCCCCCAAGCGGACCTGTTCCCTGTGAGAAGGACAACTCGTGCCAGTATATTCAAGGACTTACAGGATTGATCACTTAACTAAACGTCCGTTAAACTCCGAGGCCCTCCACGTAGTTTTATAGCACTATTTTTCTTCAGTCGTGTGCAGCTAGTCTATCCACTAACCTGCTTCACCCATAAGTAAGCAGTACTGATTTGTATAAGGTTTACTCCCCTAGGTGGGTTACCGACTCAAGGCTGACGAGTCCCATCCAATAAAATAATTACCTGGCCACATTCGTACTTCTCTCTCTCTTCTCCGTCTTGACCCTCCCTTAACTCTCTCCCTTGCAGGTTCATTTCACACCTCACCTCCCAAACCACTGAGCTGGAGTCCCTTCCCAACTCCAATCTAAGTTCACCACCACTTTGTAACTCGGGTTTAATCTAGCCTCTGGTAGTCTTGATAGCCTAGGGGGTAGTGTGCGGAATTTCGGTGTGAGTATCCTTGGTTCGAGTCCTTGGAGTACCACATGTATTCATTACTTTCATTGATTTCACCAGTCAGGGTTATTTGCAAATTAATTGGTGGGTTGGTGAAAACAAATAATAATCCCCATAAGGTCCGAGAGTGGGTTTGGGTATTATATAAAACAACTATGAATCCCCATAAGGTCCGAGAGTCGGTATGGATATTATTCCATAGGCTCCGGGAGATGTTGATCGAATCTTGTAGCTTTCCCTAGTCAAATTCAATTCAATTAAGGGGGGATGGGCGTATATATTTGTTCATTTATGTATGCATTTATTATGTTTTTAGTTTCCTCACTAGACCTCCATCAAACTTAAACAACAAAAAAACACCCGCCCAAGACCCTTCTTCATGATAAATTTGTCCTGACCGTTATATTAACCGGTGGTGAAGTTCTGTTCAGGTACTCTTGGTGTGGGGTCTTTAATATAAAGTCTCAAATGTCATTACACAGTGACAATATATCGGGCGAACGCGAATTAATAATATGGTCATGACCTATACTTTTTCTTAGACTGCCTCAGACCTTTATAAGAGGTTCAAGGAACTCGGGGCGGTGTTTAAACATTTAAATTACAAGTGTCAGCATAACATGTTACCGACAGATGTATTAAGGACTTCTTTATGCAGAGTACCTATTAAGGTGTCTCGCAGAGTCCTGGACTAGACGAAGGACCTTGACATGTCAATTATCTTCGAAGAGTGGAGGAGGTGCAGTATATAATAAGAAAAGTACGATTCAGGGCATGCCAATATATTCTACTTTTAATATTAAAAGTTGCGGCCTACTGGGGATTATTATGTTATAACAATACCATGGCACATCTAACAATATTTCCTCAATAGGAAAAAGAACTCCTCAGACCTTTCAAGATATTCGGTATGCCGTTCAATCTTTACTTGAATGGGAGGGTAATCCTAGGACTATCACCACTAGCATACCAGTATTATGAAATCCCTAGAATCGCTTGCCCTGTTCAGCTTTCGTCGGGATAGTGACGACTTTAGCTGAGATGTCCCGGGATACGTCTTCTGAGGTTAAAAGGCCATAAGTCTAGTCAGGGTCAATCTAGAAGGATGCGGGCAGGTGATCCGGCCCTTGAGGATAAGTAGGAAGCAAGTCCTTCTTGCTCTGGCTGAAGACAATACACCTGTTTGGGGCTTCTTGATAAGAAGGAATCTTGATAGATTTCCCAGGTGTTGATGGACACTTTGATGAAACAGTTGCAATTCGGGCATCTCTTCCGGCGTTCGTAGCGAGTCTGCGAGTATTATATATACGGAGATATTGTGGTGGAATATTCTGGTCATTCTGGTGGTACTTGGGTACACGTGGTATCCCTCCGCGTGCATGTTTCCTCATTGATGTATGCTTCTTCTCTTCCGTTGTTTCACCTTTTCTCTTCTCTTGTTGGTGTTGTTTATTGTGGTTGTAGGGTAACTTCGGGATGCGCAGCATTGTAGATATTATTTCTTGCCTGGTTCTCGGGGATGGTACTTCTTTCTTTTCTATCTTAGTTACTCCTTTATTTTGGACCGGAAGTCGTGCTTCTTGGTGGTGGCCATCTTGTCTTCCTCGTTCGTTGTTATTTCCTTGTATTTTGTCTCCTTTATTCTCTTCTGTTGTCGTTGCCTTTCTCGTCTTCTTCTTAGTTGTTTTCTGCATGTCACTGTTGTTCTGGTTGATGGACTGGGGAACTGGAATGCTGTGTTTGGTGATTGATTGTTTCCTGTTTCCTCTGTTTGTAGTCTTTATCCTTTTTGTTTGAGTTTGTCCTTCCGTTTCTCTGTCGCGTTTTCTTGCCTGCTTTGTTTCTTCTTCTCTGGTGGTTCTCTCTTTTGTATTTACGTGAGTCTGGTTTAATGGCTCAAACTTTCCTGTCATTCTCTTACTAAATATTTCTGTGCTGTCTATCTTTCCCCTAACTCTACCAACTTTCCCAAATTCTTCGACTATCTAAACTCTACAGTGGAACACATTCTATCCATTTCTCCTTTCTCAGAAATCTCCATCTTAGTAGATTTCAACGTTCACCACCGCCATTGGCTCTCCTCTCACACTACTGATCCACCTGGTGAACAAGCCTACGTCTTTTCTATCCTAAATGACCTAGAGCAGTTAGTTCAGCAACCCACCCGTATCCCGGATCGCATCGGAGATCGGCCCAACATTCTTGACCTGTTTCTAACTTCTAACCCTTCTTCTTATACTGTCGATCTTTTCTCTCCTTTGGGCTCCTCCGACCATAAACTTATCTCTGTCACCTGTCCTATCTCTCCAGTACAGCCGCCCGATCCTCCTAGCCAGCGGCGCTTGTGGCACTTTGGCGCTGCCGACTGGGAGGCTCTTCGGCAGTACTTCTTTGATTTCCCATGGAATGATTTCTGCTTCCATGGCCGAGGACCCGAGGAGAGTGCTGAACGCATTACCGAGGTAATCCTATCGGGCAAGGAAGCATACATTCCATTCTCCTTCTCTCAGACTAATGCTAAAAAATCTTGGTTTACTCACGCCTGTTCTACTGCTGTCCGCAATAAGGAGGAAGCATTCAAACGGTACCGACGCCTTAAAACTCAAGACTCTCATTCTTCATATGTTTCTGCCCGGAATCAAGCCAAATCTGTTCTTCGACTTGCCAAACACTCTTTCATCAATAATAAATGCACTGAACTATCCAACTCTAGCTCTTCCCAAGCTTTCTGGCATCTAGCCAAAAACCTCTCCAACAATTTCTCTTCCTCGTCTTTCCCTCCCCTTTCCCACTCTGATGGCACAACCATCACTTCTTCCTCTGACAAAGCTAAACTCTTCGCTCAAACTTTTGCTAGAAACTCCACCTTGGATGATTCCGGTGCTATTCCTCCCTCTCCGCCCTCCTCACTCATACTTATGCCAAATATCCTAATCTCTTCTAAAGATGTACTTTCTACCCTCTCTGGGCTTAACACTAATAAGGCGTACGGTCCGGACGGTGTTCCTCCTATTGTTCTCAAAAACTGTGCTTCCGTGCTGACTCCCTGCCTAGGCAAACTCTTTCGTCTCTCTCTATCCTCTAACGTCTTCCCTTCATGCTGGAAGTTTGCTCACATTCAACCTGTCCCAAAGAAGGGTGACCGCTCTCAACCCTCCAACTATCATCCAATTGCTCTTATCTCTTGTCTTTCTAAAGTTTTTGAAACTATTCTTGTTTCCAAATTTCTTAAGCATTTCTCTTCTCATAATCTGCTCTCAGATCGCCAGTATGGCTTCCTTAAGGATCGCTCTACTGGTGATCTTCTTTCATATCTTACTAACTCTTGGTCATCCTCCTTTCGGGACTTCGGTGAGACTTTTTCTATTGCACTAGACATATCGAAAGCCTTCGATAGAGTCTGGCATAAATCTTTAATTTCTAAACTACCCTCCTTCGGTTTCTATCCCTCCATCTGTGCCTTTGTCTCTAATTTCCTTTCCGGCCGTTCCATAGCCGCGGTTGTGGACGGCCATTGTTCACTTCCTCACCCTATAAACTCCGGTGTTCCTCAGGGCTCTGTCCTATCTCCTATTCTCTTTCTAATTTTTATAAATGATCTCCTTAATTGTACCTTAATTCCCATCCATTCATACGCAGACGACTCAACCTTGCACTACTCCATTAGTTTTTCAGAACGCCCCAGCCAGCAATCCCTCAAGGACAAACGTAATGAAGCCATAGAACTCTTAAATTCTGATCTAAATACTATTTCCAATTGGGGCAGAGAAAACCTTGTTAACTTTAATGCTTCCAAAACCCAATTTCTCCATCTATCTACCCGTCAGGATCTCCCAGCGGACTATCCCTTATTCTTCAACAATACAAAAATCAACCCTTCATCTTCTCTCAATATTCTTGGTGTCTCTTTTTCTTCTGCTCTCATTTGGAAGGACCATATTACCAGTCTTGCTAAGGCAGCCTCCCAGAAGCTGGGTGTGCTCAACCGCCTTAGGGGGTTCTTTTCCCCTGCACAGCTTCTTGCTCTGTACAGGGGCATAGTGCGCCCTTGTATTGAGTATTGTTCACATGTGTGGGGAGGTTCCTCTCACACCGCTCTCCTAGACAAAGTTGAAAGGAAGGCCTTTCGTATCATTAACTCCCGTCCACTCACCAACTCTCTGCAATCTCTCTCTCTCCGCCGCAATGTTGCATCTCTCTCGCTATTCTATCGCTACTATAATAATCAGTGTTCCTCAGAGCTATCCCAGTGCATACCACCTCCTTTACGTAGGGCACGTGGTACCCGTCTTGCAACTCAATCCCACCCCTACTCTGTGCAACTCTCCAACCCAAGAGTGAAACGTTACTCTCAAACTTTCTTCTACTCAACAGCTGAGCTCTGGAACTCTCTCCCAGAATCAGTCTTTCCCTCTTCCTATGACTTAAATTGCTTCAAACTCCGTGTGTCCAGGCATTTTGGCTCGAACGTCCCTTGATTTTGGCCCTGTCACTCTTTCAACTATGGGGGAGGTACTCGCTATAGGCAGTTATGCCTTTTGCCTCCCTCAATCACATAGAAAAAAAAAAATTGGTTATTTTAATTAGCACTATATTTCACTACAAAATCCGCAAAATACCTGAGAAAATCTTCTCTCAGAAACATTAGGGAGGACGAGTACTAATGCATGTCATTCAGAAGATATATTTTATGCATGCAACTAAAAATTCTAAATACAAAATTCGTAGTCATTACAGCTAAACACTATCTCCTCTTTCACTACGAAGAGAGTTTTAATATACTTCATCTACCACCACGCGATTTTTTAAACTCTTTTCAACATCGTTCTTAACACCAGTAACAACCCAAATAAAATTAATGAAAGCATGCGAGTCTCTCAGGATTCGAACCTAGGATATCACATACAGAACTTGCACGCCCTAACCATTACACCATCAAGACAGTAAGGTATCTACAAATCAGACGGTTATCAAGTTCATGCGGTGGAAATTCTCCAATCATAATGGCATTAACTCAATCTCAGTACGTAGGGGAATTCTAATATTGACTTAAGGGGAGGTTTTTAGTTTGTTCCCTAGACCTCCATCAAGCTTAAAAACACATCCCCTAAAGTCCTAGACCCCCTTTCAAGATAAATGTGTACATTTTTCAGTAGAAAAATGTCATGGCTGAAGGCCAATTCCTTCTAAAATTACAGGCTCGCTATCGCTCGCCAGGAAAAATCGTCACTTAATGGTACGAAAGTTCTTAATATTGACAAAGAAATGGAGCAAACAGTCTCAAAATCGGTAAACTAACGGAAAGAATGTCTTAAAATATCAAAACTAATATGCTAAACATGAAGGAGAAAGGAGTCCAGAAAATGCGACTTCCCTCCCCATGAACTCAATTTCAGTACATAGGGGAATTATAATATTGACTTAACCCGTACAGTACCGGTCACGTCCTTTGCATTATATTTTGGCAACTCTTCGACGATTTTATTCAGATTAGGAAGGACCTTCATCAAAAATAAGGCTTCAAGTGATCTAAACCCACTCTTTTAACTACTGTAGATCCTTCCTAAGCTGCATAATAGCGTCTAAATATAGCTAGAATAGAAGACAAAACACGTCGCTGGTACTCAGGGGGTTAACCCGGTGTGAGGTGCTAGAGTTCCCCGTGACAGAGTGACAGGTTAAAACAGCCCATATGCCTATCATTTGAACCAAAATCAGTTAAATTACGACTGTATTTCGATATATTTTACTTAATGTTATTGTATTAGGTTAGGTTGGTTAGGTTAAGTTAGTAAATGCAATAACATTAAGTACAAATCCCCGAAATAGAATCGTGGTTAGCGCCCCGGGAGCCGTTGCCAGTACAACTCCATTTATTTGTCACCAATTATTTTGACATATTTGAAGACAGATATGGAATCTATATGCTCTAAGCATCATATTAAAATTAGTTTCAACCCTCGGCAAAACCTAATAAAAATATATGGTACTAAAATGGAATTTTTTCGTAACATGGTTGTCAATTCCTTCCTATACACGGCACCGATTCGTACACACGCCATTTAGAACAAACATTCCCTATATACCTGTATATATATATATATGGTTAATATACAGGGGACGCAACAATATAGGTAGCACATTTCTAATGGTAGTTTTGGGTTCCTATCATCATATGCTTCATTTCTATATACTTTTTATCCCCGAAAAAAAACAAAAATCTTGGGATTTTTCTTGTTTTTTCTTGGGATTTTTTTTTTTGGTCATTAACCTAACCAAAAAACCTAACCTAGCCTAACCTAACCTAATAGCCCCCAAATACATTTAGGTTAGGTTAGGTTAGGTGTTTTGGTTAGGTTAATACACAAAAATTAAAAACAAATCCAATACAAAAATAAAAAACCCAAGATTTCCCCCCCCCCCCCCCCGGGGATAAAATGTATATAGAAATGAAGCATATGATGATAGGAACCCAAAACTACCATTAGAAATTTGCTACCTATATTGTTGCGTCTCTTGTATTATATGTATATTGACCATATACAGTATATATATATATATATATATATATATATATATATATAATATTAGTATGTACGATAATTTTGGTGCAAATTCCATAATTTTGTGGTCACAATACGATAATTCTGCATTTAGAATATGGCAACACTGCGTCCGCTGCCGCGCTCATGTTATTGTTGTGAACCTCTCGGCCCTCCCCCACTGCCACTCGGTGGCGGAGTAGGGTATGACCCCTAATACTGTGTTTTTGGCACTGTTACCCAATCAGCGGGGGTGTGGGGGCAGCAGCCCCCACCCATAATACTAGGATAGGTTAGGTAAGGTTGTTAAGTTAGGCTAATGTCTTTGTTATGCTTTTAACCCCTCATTTTCCCTGAACTTCATAGCCCTCCTCACTATCGGGCGGCGTGTCTTAAGATCGTTGTATAATAAGGAAAACGGTTTCTCCGAGGGTTGTAATTATTTCCAAACACTATATATTGATGAAAACTAACAGGGAAAAATAAAAAAATCCATGGGAAAATTGGTGACAGAAAAATGGAGTTTTTCCCCGTTGCTTTCTATAAGTAGATTCTATACTTTATCCCACCAAATTATTGTTATTTATAGTTATTTTCTGCATTAGTATTATTGTAAGTAGTGGTAGGTTAGGCTCGCTATCGATATATCGAAATACAATCGTGATTTAACTGATTTTGGTTTAAATGATAGGCATATGGGCTGTTTTAACCTGTCACTCTGTCACGGGGAACTCTAGCACTTCACACCGGCCCCATAATTGCGGTGGCCCCGGACGCATATAGCCCAACTGTATTATGGTTCGGCACCACTGGTGAGAGCGGTTCCGCGCGGCCTATTTAATGGCTAACTCAGCTAAACTCGCGCATATTTTACCATACCGTATGGCGCGGCAAAGAGAAGACAGAATGAGACCACAGTTTTAAATCTTATATATTTTATTAGTTAAAAATAACATATTTACAATAGTATACATATCGTTATATATATATATATATATATATATATATATATATATATATATATATATATATATTTCAATCTATCTAAACAGGATGTATACCATTTAACCCTTTGAGTATCCATGACGCACTTCTTTTTTGTTTTCTGGCTATTATTAAACGATTTTATTAAGATTAGGAAAGGTTTATGGAAATCAGAGGGTTGATTGAGATAGTCTTAACCCTTTTAATACCCACATATCCTTCCTGAGCTGTAACAATCGTCTAATGATAGCCAAAAATATACCTTTAAAACGCGTCAGAGCTTCAAGGGGTTAATAGGTTTTCCATTGGATAACATAAGGCAGTCAAGAAGATAATTAATATGAAGTAGGCTACTGGGAGAGCAACCACAGCTAGTGTTTGTAGAAACATTGAGTTTATGATAATTAGACATTTAGTTAACTGGATAAATATAAGATTTTTATCTAAAAATCTCATGTATATTATTGAGAAGAACATTTATTGTATGTTGCCTAGATATATTATTGTACAAGATGTAAAAGAGATCATCCGAATGTTTTGTGTTTAATAACTTGTTGATAATGAGATAATTGTATGCTATCATATCAGAATAATAGGAATACACACAGAATGAAACCACAGTTTTAAATCTTATATATTTTATTAGTTAAAAATAACATATTTACAATAATATACACACATATACTGTACTGTACTGTACAGGGTGATTCAGTAACCCTTTTCATAAATTTAATGGCAAATTCGGGAGACAAAATTAAGACTAATTTACTCTATGACCCTTAGGGTGAGTCTTTGATATGATGGAGATATTACACCTTTAAAGTTATCGATAGATAGAAAAGAAAAAATCTAAGGAGTGAGAATGAAAATGTCGTTGCTAACTGGCAGGGTTACACTGTTCCGTTGTCTTATGTATTGCGAGCATAATTATGATGATGGTGATAAAATGTTAATGTTCTTTTGAGCATTGAGACAACTGCTACCATATGCAACCATTTACATACCACGTGTAAGCAAAGAAACAATCTTTAGATTCATGTACAGATTGATTCAAGATACATTAAGACGAGCGGAGTATCAAAGCTCAAAGTCGGCAGGAAGATCCCTCCTCCTCCACTTATCCCTCTTCCACTACTTACTCCTCCCCGTGCTACCGCCATACGCTGCAGACGCTCTGTCAACGCTCTCACGATATCGATCATAATTTGAGTATTAACTACTCATCCTCTTCATTCTTGTGCATGAAAGGTGGTTAAGAGCACGTTTAACCATCCTGTAGCTTAGTAAGTAACACTGCACGATATTTCGCTGTGTATTGACTGATAAACTTTGTGTTTATCACAAGACTCCTGCTCGGACAGGGCGCCACTAGCGCCATCTATTGTTTTGTTTTGCTTTGTAAACAAACGCTCTCCTATTACTATTTTATATAAAATCGTAGCCCCTAATTTTACCCATTACCTACTGTAGTAAGTATCTATTTAACTGCCTTGTATGTAAGTAAAGCTTTGCATATTAATTTGCTAATAAACAATATTGTTTGCTAACTAACCTGCCTACAGGGACTAACGCCGACACCATTTTGTAAACAAACCTTTTTGGGGGATTATACATATTAAATTCCAGCAAATTTTGTACCAAATTTAAGTGCATTCATTTATCTTTTCCCCCTAGATATATTCTTGACTTTTTCTCCTCAGACTGATTTTACTTTAAGCTAAGGGTGGTATTTGTACAAACTAACCTAGCCTAACCCAACCTGCCAAGCTTTTAACCTAACCCAAACCTAGCCTAGCCTATAGCCAGCCAATCTGTGGTATTATTAACTCTTGTAGATATTGTATTTAGTATCCTACTGTAGCTATATATATCTGTAATTTTAGTTGTTGCTTGCACGATCTTGTAATAACCTTTGACTGATACACTGTTTTATCCAAAAAGAGTAGGCTACTGCTTTACTAGGCTACAGTGACACCAGGGTCATCTGTTGACACAGTATATTAACCCCTTGTGTGCAGTCACACTTTATTTTTATATAATCTCTATTTGGTGAATTGTATATTTAGTTTCATATTCTGTTATACATATATTTGTTTAAGGTTAGGATATCACACCTGGTAGCCTATTTCTGCGAATTTCAATTTTATTATATTCGGTTAGGCTATTCAACGCTGGTAGCCTATTATTGCGTATTTCAATTTAAAAAAAAAAACTTTTGGTTAGGCTATCGCCCCTGGAAGCCTAATTCTGCGTATCTCAACATTTTTGTTTTCGGTTAGGCTATCACCCCTGATAACCTATTTCTGCGTATTTCAGCATATTTGTTTTCGGTTGAAGTGATTGAAGTGTTTTTAAAGTGAGTGAAGTGTTTTAAAGTGAGTGAATTGTTTTTTAAGTGAGTGAAGTGATCTGAAGAAAGTGACTGTCACCATGCCTCGCGCTTGTGCGAACTGCGCCGGTAGGTTTGGTGAGTCCATGTTTGCTACTATCGATCTTCAAGTCTGCCGGCTCTGCCAGCAACGAGAGAATTTTACAGTGAAATTAGATGAAGCCTACAACAAGATCAACGTCCTCACCATGAAGCTGGAATCACTCCAAGAGTTTGTGACACTCAACGTTGGAGTGCCACAAACTTCAATTGTCACCGCAACTCCAGCAGCCACCAACGCCCCAACGTCAACTGCCATCAATTCAACGCCTACAGTAGCCATTTCAGCCGATGTTTCCGATACTCAAGATAACTTCCGTGTCGTGAGGAACAACATTTGCCCCAAGACCAGGAAACACATACCGATTACCGAGTGTCAAAACCGTTTCCAGATACTCGCAGACTCAGATGACGAAGAGGAAATAGAAGAAGTCCGGCTCGTGGGAGACTCGATGATACGTGGTCAGCTCACAGAGTTTTGCGCCAGGGCACCTAAGACCAGGAAGCGTTTTTGTATCCCTGGTGGTGGTGTGGATGACGTAGTTCCAGCAGTTGACGAAGTATCAAAGCTGGCCCCTGCTAATACAATGTACGTCATCCACGTTGGATCCAACGATGTACAGCGAACCCGGTCGGAAGATTTGCTTTTAAAGTACCAGCAGCTGATCAAGTCGTTTAAGGAGAAGTCATCAAGGATCATCGTCTCAGGAATCGTCCCCCGGCTCGGTGTAGAGAGCCGATTTTGCAACATTGCCACCAGCACAAATCGTTGTCTAGCAAACCTCTGCAGGAAGGAGAACGTGGGATTCGTCGACACCTGGGACAATTTCTACTACGATGACTATTTGTTTTCGGACGATGGGGTTCATCTGAACCAGGTGGGAGCAGCACGTTTTGGGCGTCTTCTCAACGATGCGGTGAAGGATTTTCGGAGAAGAAATCGACTCAGCACAGGACAACCAGGAAGGAGGACCGAAGACAGCGAGGACGGCAATCTACAAAGGAATTAAATACTAATCCGTCAAGAACCGCGAATTTGGATAAAGCTCCACCAACACGACCCAAATTCAAAACCGTCAGGGATAACGACCGAGGACCGAGGACAGCCATGAATGTAAATGTAGATCCGACCAGAACCAAAAATTCGATGAAAGAACGATCTGCGAGTTCTAAAACCGCAACTTTAAAGGTTTTCTATGCAAACGCTCGTAGCATACGCAATAAATTTTCAGATTTAGAGGAACTAGTGTTTACAGAAAATTATGATGTGATTGGCATAACAGAATCTTGGCTCAATACACAAGATAGAGACTTTTTAGCAGAGTATTCACTTCCCAGTTATGTAATGTTTGAGAACAGCCGAATAAATAAAAATGGAGGTGGCGTTTTATTTTATATCAAAGAAAGTCTTAACCCGACCCTCGTGTCAAAACCTCAAATTGTGAACGTCGACACATCTTTTGTGCTAATAAAGAATAATAAAGGTACAAAAATAATACTTGCGTTAATATACAGACCTCCAACTCAATCAGTGCAAACTGACCGAGAAATTTACGAACAAATTGCAGATGTAAGTAACTCACAAGATACCGTAATTTTTGGCGACTTTAATTTACCTGTGACCAAGTGGGGCGATACTCTTACTTCACACTCCGGACATGACTTGTATACGAACTTGCAAGAGAGTTCGCTTTATCAATTTGTTCGAATGCCGACCCGTGGTAATAACGTTCTTGACATTGTACTTGCAACAAAAGAAGAATTGATAGAGAATTTGAATGTTGGTGATGAATTCAGTAACAGCGACCGTCGTACGATAACTTTCACTTTAAAGTTTACTAGTAACGAACCAAATAGTAGCATCGAAAAAGTCCCTAATTTCAAGAAAGCAAACTTCCATAAACTTAGAGCTATGTTTAAAGAAACTGACTGGAGCTTTTTAATTAACAATAACGACATAAATACATCTTGGAAGTTATTCGAAACCACTTACCTAAAAGCAGTGCAAGACTGCATACCATCGAAAATACGGCGTCCAGGCCATAATAATAAGCCCAAATGGTGGAATAAAGATATTTCAAACTGCCTGCTTGCTAAAAAATTTGCTAATGATAGATTAAAATCCTCACAAAATGACGAAGAACGGCTGAAATTTGTAGAGCTACGACGCAAAGCCAAAAAGTTAATTAAGCAAAGTAAAAAGACCTTAGAGTTACATATTGCGAATCAAAGTAAAACAAACCCGAAAGAATTCTATAGTTATATCAGAAAGAAAAAAGTAGTTACTTCAACTGTTGGACCGTTAGTCGATGAAAAAGGAGAATACACCAAAGACGAAGTACAAATGAGTAATGCCCTCAATACCTTCTTTGCATCAGTTTTTACAACAGAAGACCTCAGTGATATCCCTACACCATCGCCGATTCAGATTGATAATTCAGATGTTCTAAGCAATATCACCGTTACAGAGAGAGAAGTATTGAATTGTTTAGATAAACTCAAGGTAAATAAAACGCCAGGACCTGATACAATCTCGCCTAGAGTTCTAAAGGAAGCTAAGAATGAGCTCTCCAAACCACTGACATTACTATTCAATAAATCCTTGCAGTCTGGAACTATGCCTGATCAGTGGAAGCTAGCCAACGTAACACCGATATTCAAAAAAGGCAGCAAATCCCTACCCAGTAACTATCGTCCAATTAGCTTAACCTCAGTTGTATGTAAAATGCTAGAAACGGTCATACGAGACAGACTCGTAAATCACTTAGAGGAAAATAACATACTTAAAGATACTCAACACGGCTTTCGTAAAAAACGTTCCTGTTTAACAAACCTCTTAGACTTCTTCCACGATATCCTCAACCTCTACGATGAGAGTAAAGCTGTAGATATTATATACCTTGATTTTCAAAAGGCCTTTGACAAAGTTCCCCACAAACGTTTACTGCTAAAACTAAAAGCGCATGGAATACAAGACGGTGTGTTGAAATGGATAGAAAATTGGCTCAGCAACAGAAAGCAAAGGGTAGTCATAAACGGTAAGGCATCTAAATGGACCAATGTAAGTAGCGGGGTACCCCAGGGATCGGTACTAGGACCAATTCTCTTTCTAGTTTACATCAACGACATAGATGAGGGTCTCACCTGCACAATCTCAAAATTTGCTGACGATACAAAAATTGCAAATAGCGTACTCTCAAAAGAACAAGTTGACGATATGCAACACAATCTAGATAAATTGTCATGTTGGGCCCAAATTTGGCAAATGAGTTTCAATGCGGATAAATGTAAAGTACTACATGTCGGATACCTTAATGAGAAAGCAAACTATTCGATGAATGGCACTCAGCTTAAGAATGTAAACAGAGAAACTGATCTGGGAGTAACAATATCGAGTAACCTAAAACCGAGTCAACAATGTTCAGAAGTTGTTAAGAAGGCAAACAAAATAATTGGCTTTATAGGCAGGTCATTTGAGCATAAATCCAAAGAAGTTATCCTAACCCTTTACAATTCCTTAGTTCGCCCTCTTCTGGAATACTGCGTTCAATCCTGGTGCCCTTATTACCAAAAAGATATAAACAAGCTAGAACGAGTTCAACGTAGAGTTACCAAAATGATACCTAGCCTAAAGAACAAACCATACGAAGAGCGTCTTAGAGAATTAAATCTATTTCCTTTAACCCAGCGCAGATTAAGAGGCGACTTAATTCAAGTGTTCAAAATCATCAAAGGCATCGACAATATGAACTGTAGTAAGTACTTCACTATCGACCAATCTAATTACACGCGGGGAAACGGTTGCAAAATTATTGGTAAATCATTTAACTCGCACGAATCTAAGAATTTCTTCTTCAATCGAGTTGTCAACTTGTGGAATGGGCTTCCCCGAGACGTTATAGACTGCAGCACCGTTGATTCATTTAAATTCCGCCTAGACAAATATCTCCCATCAAACCCGCGACTGACTGCGTTTGTAAATGAATAACTTTATCCTCCCCTCAGTTACTAACCCATATGTCCCCTACTAACTTCCTAGTCCTGCCACGTTAGTGGCAGGGCAGTAGTTCCCTTTCCAATGTTCCCTTACCCACTCTAAACCACTGTTTGGACACTTGATCCTCAGTGTTTTGGAGGACAAGCAGCCTAGAAGGGTCACTATATCTGTTGTTGCTTGATTTCCTTTGTACTCCTTTGTACTCCTTTGTACTCCTCTTCCTCTTACTTATCCTCCGCCCCCTGCTTCTCCCCTTGCTACTACTACTACTAATACAATGATTATTAATAATAATGATAATGATAATACAAATACAGTAGTAATGTACCTTTGTAAATTGCGAAACGAACTGCATCCAGCTACCGTATGCAGCCATTTTGATACCAAGTCTTGGATATGCTACCCTGCCAGTTAGCAACGACATTTTCATTCTCACTCCTTAGATTTTTTTCTTTTCTATCTATCGATAACTTAAAAGGTGTAATATCTCCATCATATCAAAGACTCACCCTAAGGGTCATAGAGTAAATTAGTCTTATTTTTGTCTCCCGAATTTGCCATTAAATTTATGAAAAGGGTTACTGAATCACCCTGTATATATACATATATATATATATATATAATATTATATATAAACGAATGGCGGTTTTCTTAAAGAAAACAAACCCACTAAAAAACAAATGAGGTGAGGTGAAGGAGAAAAGTGGGGATGAGGAGTGAGATTAAGTGGTGCTGACTTCTGCTGAGAGAGGTCAGTCAGATTCTGCACTTCGCCATGGCAACTACTCGCGAACTGTTAGAATTTGAGGATGAGGGTTTTTCTTGTGTGATTATTAGTGAGACGGAGGATTCGGTGCATTTTCGCATAAATGTGAAAAGTGGGGAAGAGTTCGAGCGTTGGAAGTAGCTGTATATGAAGAAAAACAACACCTGTTTCAATGTGAAACAAGTGTATCCTGCCAGAGAGAGAAAATTGCTTCATAAAAAACTCGTCTGTCTGCATGGTGCTGTTCGCAACTTAGGAAAGAAGAAGACGTATACTGGGTATGTAGAGACTTGTTCCAATATGGTGAGCATTCGATATTATGTTATTTGGATTCTGCGATGCTCCCATGAAAATTAAACCATAACAAATCAAGCATGAGTTGTATATAAAGCTATCATGTGCCATTGGGTAGTATACAAATAAAATAAATGGATGCAAGCATAATGTACCTGTACTGATGCAACCACTCAAAAATTATTCTTGTCACTATTTCTTGTTCTTTTTTCGAGACTTACTTCGTCTATCTAATTTTGCTTTGAAACTCTCTTATAATTCTTGATGCTCCTATAGCACTAGGTAGCAAATACTACATATCGTATTTACAACTGTTTCGAAGCCTGTGCTTACATACATCGTTTCTGAAAATATATTTATCTGATTTGAAAACATTTCGTTGGCTATCACTGAAATTCTATACATCCTTCATGTTCCCACACATATACCCAATTTGAAAACTTCTATATCATATCTCCTCTAACGCCTCTCTCTTCCCCCCCCCCCCAACCCCTACACACACACACACCACCACATTTCTTCATATGCAAGATAAGAACATAAGAACAAAAGAAAAAGGGGAGTCTGCTTAAAGCCGATCGGCCCACACAAGGCACACCCAACTCTATAATATATGAGATCTTGATTATTGTGGACCATTTTTATCATTATTACCTCGTACTACTTCCACGGATTTGTTATGTCCATCCTGTAATAAGGACACAAAAATTAAACAGCATAATCCATAAGTGGCCTTACTTATAATGCTGGTAAATTTTCAGGATTACGTCTAGCGTTCTATTACTGACGCTTCTAGATGTAAATCCAAGTACTCTATTAGCCTTATTTCGAACACTGATGCATTGGTTTCTTGGTTTCAGATCGCTGCTGACAATGACTTCCAAATCATATTCACTATATGAGTTACTTACGTCAATGTTATCTAATTTATGTCTTGTAGTGTGTCTATCGTTTCGCTACACTGCATTTATGTACCCTTCAATGAACATGGGGAAAACTTGGAAAAGGATGATGTACATTAATATTAGAGTGGAAATGGTAAGCTCAGCTTACAATGATGGAGATTATTAAAAACTGCGTATTTTGATACACTTAAATATATAAACAAGCAAAAGAGTGTACTCCGGAAAAATTGGGATATAATGCGAGGTCAATGCTGCAGTCTACTCGGATAAAGGGCGGAACCGTGGAGTTCGGATTATAGAATTGTATAGGTGTGTGTGTGTGTGTGTGTGTGTGTGTGACAGAAGGCAAAATACGAAGCTGAACATTGTAGTGATATATATTTTTAGACGGTAAATATAAACTAGCTAATACGGAATTAGAAAACTCAGACTGTGAGAAGGATTTGGGTGTATTTGTGGGATTAAGAACGATAGAGAGCATTAAGATACAATTAGATAGGCATATAGACAAGAAGGGTTGGGTGTGAGGAGGATCAGCCAGGTGTGGTCCAATCAGCGCTATGCAGACCCCATAATCCTGCGTTGACCTCTGACCGTTTTGGTGATGTCGGTCCTAATAGTGTTAGTGAGATGGGCCTATAATTAAACCTTATAATTGGGGCTAAGTGTGAGAGGGATTAGCCTTGTGTGGGCCAATCGGCTTTGCAGACTCCCATTGTCTTATGTTCTTATGTATATAGGATAGGATCAGTAAATTTGCGGATGATACTAAAATGGGTAGGATAAAAAGAGTAGGCTAGCGACAGAAAATGTCTTCAAAAGAATCTCGAAAATGTGCACGAGTGGTCCATACATTGACAGATGTGTTTCAATGTAGACATATGTAAGGTATTAAGGATAGGAAATCGTAATTTAGAAGCGAAATCGAAATAAAAACTAGAAAATGTAGAATTAAATAACTCTGAGTGTGAAAAGGATCTGGGGGTGCTCGTTAGTAATGATCTGAAATCTAGAAAACAATGTATAAGTTTAGTACTTGATAGTTTCCTATTTCAATTCATTAATACGCCTACTAGAGGAAATAATATCCTCGACTTAGTTGTTAGTAACAATTAACATTTGGTAAACAAATTTAGAGATTGGAGACGAATTTGGAAAAAGTGAGATACTTTAACTTAGAATGGAAAGGCAAAATAAAATGCAATTTTGTATTAATCCCAAGAAAGGCAAATTACGACGGATTAAAAGGTTCCCTTAAGGAAATGCCTTTAGTCAAACGATTAATGGAGACCAGGTGTTCCACAGAGGTCAGGTTAACCCAGGTGTCAGACAGTGAAGGTCAAGAGGGCCCTGAACTGTTTGATTCTACTTATAAGTAAGTTTATACCCTCATTACACTATGCACAAGACACATATATACCCAATAGAACATATAGATCAATACAGAACCATCCAAAATGGATGAATAACAATCTATTAGATCTTCTAGCGAAAAAAGAAAGAAATATATAGAAACATTAAGAAAGGCGGAAATCACCCACCTTTTTAACCGTAAGTTGGATTCCCATATGGGTGATATCGACTGCGAATTTTACGTATCCGACTAGTTATACCTAAATCAAGGTCATTTATGTATATATATATATATATATATATATAAGGCTATAATTAACCGAATAGAGATATGACTTGACAGATACTCCTTGCATTTGGACCCCATTTGATCTGATTTTTATTTACCTATCACGGTCCTATTTATCACAGAGCCGATTAATTAATGTACAGCATCAAGCTATCCACACATTTATATTTAAATTAAACTTTTGCACTAACGTCTGTTATGTTCTGATATTCATTATGTTAATTTACAGGTGTCCTGTAATCATGGATGTCAACATTCGGTTCATAACAAAAAACACTGTGAAGAAAGACAGACTGATGGAAAAATACCCATGCTTCATTACACTGAAGGGTCAGCACAATCACTCTCTACAATCTCTTTTAATCAACTTAGAGTACTTCCAGAAACGAAGCAAACTTTCGTCAAGTATTTTGAGCAAAGTGATTAAGTATATGTACTGAATATTTAAATTATTAATATTATTTTCTTAACAAAATTGTTTTTGATAACTTGCCTAATGCACTGTCCTTGGAGCAATACTATAATTTGCTAACTGATGTAAAATACATTGTTGATTATTTGAGATAAACATATTTGATTGGATATGCAATTTGATTATGTGTAAGAACCTCTGCATAATTTTGACATAATCGCTTCTGAATTTACAGGTATGACGGTACCCCAAGCAGAAAGGTTACATGTCCCTAAAATGGGGCTGTGTGATGACTTGTTTGGTCAGGCGGTTCAACTCAGGCCAATCATGCCATAAACCCATCGCATCGCGCTGTCAAATATATAAGGACCAAATGGCTGAGTGATGAACATGGTGGTCTTGATAATTTAACCATGGCAGATTCAATCAGAAAGTATGCCACAAATAACCCAGAGGTGACTGTACTAGAAGACATAAAGGAAGATCGATTTACTGCAGTGCTTGTAACACCTTTCATGAGGAGAGTTCACACTAATTCTAGGGAAGCTGGGGAAATAGACTTTGTGGATGCTACAGGATGTGTTGATCAGCTCAATACTTCAGTGGTTCCATTTCTCTGCGCTGGACCAGCAGGAGCTGCTCCTCTGGCAGTGCTGTTTACCTCTTCCCAAGATGAAGCACCACTGAAGAAAGGTGAGCCTGATAATTATGTGTACATAGTTAATTATACCCAACACGATTGGGGAGTATATGTCTGCAATCCATATTTTGTGTGTGTGTGTATGTGTGTGTGTGTGTGTGTGTGTGTGTGTGTGTGTGTGTGTGTGTGTGTGTGTGTGTGCGTGTGTGTGTGAGAGAGAGAGAGAGAGAGAGAGAGAGAGAGAGAGAGAGAGAGAGAGAGAGAGAGAGAGAGAGAGAGAGAGAGAGAGAGAGAGAGAGAATCATCGGCATGCAACTTGGGTAACCGTCATCTTTGTATGGAACTTGATTTGTGTACTGAGATAAAATTATAACTGGATATATAAGATTAAATGTCGGCTACCTCTTTATCCGCATTTTTTTCTAACTACAGGTTTTGATAATTATGGTAAAAAGAGCTGTTGGTGAAAATACCAGAGACTTTCATGACTGACAACTGCAAAACGATGAGGGCAGCCCTAGCAGCAACCTGGCCTGGAGCTCGACAATTTCTATGCATTTTTCACATACTTCAACAAGTGTGGCGGTGGCTACTTGACTCTAAGCATAACATAAACAAAAAGAGGATCGCCAGGAGTTGATGGCTGTATTGAAGAGTCTCATGTATGCAACATCAAAGGAGGATTTCTTTAAAGCTTGGGAAGAATATCAAGCTAATCCTCTTTCAGAAGCGTACACGAACTTTAACAGGTATTATTAAGTATTGTTGATTAGATTAACTATTGATATAATTAAAAGTCTAAGTATATTTATATTCGTCTTCTTCTTCTTATTATTATTATTATTATTATTATTATTATTATATTATTAGTCGTTGTTAGTATCAAAGCTATTATTATTATTATGAATATTATTTTTGTTTTGTTTTAAATTATATTTTGTTATGTTCTTCTAGTAACGGTAGCGGTGGCACCAGCCTTTGTAGTATTTTGGTTACTGATATTGCACATACAATTGCTACATATCTTGTACATTTCCTGTTCATCAAGCTATTGATATATTATTTGTTCATATTTCAGTTATCTAGGCTCACTGATGGACAGAAGAGAAGAGTGGGCAATAACTTTCAGGGCAGGTGCTATGCTGAGGGGTCATCACACCAAAAAATGTTTGTGAGGCAACAATGTGCATAATTAAAGAAGTTGTTCTGAATAGGATAGGTAAGTAGCCAACCTAGGGGAGTTTCTTCCTCATTTATCACATTTAATGTATGTAGGGTATTACAAAATATTTATCTAAATAATGAAATTGTTTCGTATTGTTCAGTGAAGGAACTACTAATATGCGGAGTTCTACAGTACATGAATATCTATCCATCAATCAATCTTATCTATATATGTTGATACTCTCAGCGGGCATTTATTAACTGAAATATATATATATATATATATATATATATATATATATATATATATATATATATAAATGTTTCCTTTATTTCAGATGCAAGGCATACAACACCACTCAGCTGATTATTTTCATGGCGGAAATATTTGACGACTATATGAACAAGAGGCTAGTAGACGTCGCACTTGGTAGGCGGAGAGCAAAAAATCTAAGCACCAGTACAGTACCTCAAGAAGCGGTTACTTTCCTAGGTAATGGGAAGTATGCAGTCCAGAGCCAGTCTCTATCATCTATGTATTATAGCGTAGATCTGGAAGTTGGATTTTGTGAGTGTAATGTGGGGGAAAATGGATCCGTGTGTAAACATCAGACTGCTTGTGCCGATTACAGCATGACGGTCCTGCCCCAAGTGTTTATTGACACTATTGGTAACAGGCGATGGCTGGCATCAGTGGCAGTGGGCGAAGACAAAACGCCTCCTGAAAGTGTTTTCAGAGGGCTGTTGGAGCCAGAGCACAATGCAAATGAAGACAATGGGTGCACTGTTCCTGCTCGTACACAAGGAAGTTCACAGGACCTTGAGCAATCACGGGACCATCTGATGGCTGAGGTAGTAAATAATACTCATGAAGATCCGCGGCAGTGTGTAGACATAAGTGAGTTAGTGACTACATTCAATAATGTAACTGACCAATACAGTAACAGTGACACAGTGGCAGCCCTCAGCTCAGCTGTCAGGCGATTAAAACAAGTGAGAAGTTCAAACCAGCTGAACAGTATATTACATAACTTAGGTAGTAACATTTGCAACACCGCAGCCGGCAGAGGAAAAATTCGATGCCAACCAACTTCAGTTGAAAGGAGAGGGCCTGGAAAACCTCGAGGTGCAGCCCCTCTTGGAAAAGGACGGCGACCAAGCCTTTTGCCAAACCCCAAATCAAAACGGCCACGGAATTTAGCTTGCAACATTGCACAACACATGGCCAATGCTAAATCGCATGGCAGTGGCCATTAATACATTTGCATCATACAGTTGCCTAGATAAGTGCTGAACCAAATCATACCGTATGTATTTTCCTCTTAAGAGCAGTATTTGTTCATTCTCACAAAAAATCCCATATACTATATATATTTATATATATATACACATATATATATATATATATATATATATATATATATATATATATATATATATATAGTAGGCTATATGAGGTTATGTGTGAGAATGAACAAATGACTGCTCTAATGAGGAAAATACATATATATATATATATATATATATATATACACAGAGAGTCAGTCAGTCAGCCCATCAGTCATTATATATTTCATTAATTGATATGTATATAAACTGTTTAGTTATGTTTTCTTTAAAAACCCGCCAATCGTTCATATATATATATATATATATATATATACTGTGATAGCATACAATTATCTCATTATCAACAAGTTATTAAACACAAAACATTCGGATGATCTCTTTTACATCTTGTACAATAATATATCTAGGCAACATACAATATATGTTCTTCTCAATAATATACATGAGATTTTTAGATAAAAATCTTATATTTATCCAGTTAACTAAATGTCTAATTATCATAAACTCAATTTGTCTACAAACACTAGCTGTGGTTGCTCTCCCAGTAGCCTACTTCATATTAATTATCTTCTTGACTGCCTTATGATATCCAATGGAAAACCTATTAACCCCTTGAAGCTCTGACGCGTTTTAAAGGTATATTTTTGGCTATCATTAGACGATTTTATACAGCTCAGGAAGGATATGTGGGTATTAAAAGGGTTAAGACTATCTCAATCAACCCTCTGATTTCCATAAACCCTTCCTAATCTTAATAAAATCGTTTAATAATAGCCAGAAAACAAAAAAGAAGTGCGTCATGGATACTCAAAGGGTTAAATGGTATACATCCTGTTTAGATAGATTGAAATATATATATATATACAGTATATATATATATATATATATATATATATATATATATATATATATATATATATATATATATATATATATATATATAACGATATGTATACTATTGTAAATATGTTATTTTTAACTAATAAAATATATAAGATTTAAAACTGTGGTCTCATTCTGTCTTCTCTTTGCCGCGCCATACGGTACGGTAAAATATGCGCGAGTTTAGCTGAGTTAGCCATTAAATAGGCCGCGCGGAACCGTCCTCACCAGTGGTGCCGAACCATAATACAGTTGGGCTATATGCGGCCCGGACACAGTTCAGTATACAGAATGATGTGAGAACCAATATCAAGTATTGTGATGCCCTGTGTGTGTGTAGTGAGAGTAAACATTGAGCAAGGAGAGGGGTAGTGGTGGTGAGAGAGAGAGAGAGTGTTTGGTGTGTGTGTTGTGTGAGAGAAAGAGAGAGAGAGTAATAGTTTCCTTGATACGAGCACCAACATCAAGTAATATGATCCTGCTTGTGTGTAGTGTGAGTAAACATTGAGCAAGGAGAGGGGTAGTGAGTGTGTGTGGTGGTGGTGGTGTGTGCATGTGTGTTTGTTGTGTGTTTGTTGTGTGTGTGGGTGTGTTTGTGAGAGAGAGAGGGTGTAGTAGTTTCCTTGATACGAGAACCAATATCAAGTAACATGATCCCGTTTGTGTGTAGTGTGAGTAAACATTGAGCAAGGAGAGGGGTAGTGAGTGTGTGTGGTGGTGGTGGTGGTGTGTGTATGTGTGTTTGTTGTTTGTGTGGTGAGCGAGAGAGAGAAAGAGAGAGTAATAGTTTCCTTGATACGAGCACCAATATCAAGTAATATGATGCCCCTTTGTGTATAGTAAGAGTAAGCATTGAGGAGGAAGGGTGAGGAGTGTTGTGTGTGTGTGTGTGTGTGTGTGTGTGTGTTTGTTGTGTGTGTGTGTGTAATAGTTTCGCTTGATACTTGCATTACAGACAGCCCCGATAATTCCATATTAGTAATAGGCCTAATATACAGTACATCATAACTGTATACCATATAAATAGCCAAAATGTAATGAAAATCCTCAAACGGTTAAATATAGAAATTTCGTTACATTATATTACTTAAGGGGGATGAAGTCGCTTTTTAGACCACCTTCTCCCTCATGTTTAGCATACGGTAATAGTCTTGGGATTGTAAGCCGTTCATTCTAGTATTTTGGCGATTTTGAAACTTATCTCTCCATTTCTTTGTCAATATTATTAGCGAGCATGTGAGCTTAGAAGGAAACGACCTTTGTCTACCTAGAAATGTACAAATTTATCATGAAAGGGGGTCTAGAGGGTTTTGTTTTAAAGCTCAATGGAGGTCTAACGAAGAAAGTAAAAACTAAATAAATACATAAATATATACACCCAAAAAACTACTACCACTGGCCGTTTGTTTGGGCTATTAATTTATTTATTCATATATTTTTTTAGTTTCCTCCCTAGACCTCCATCAAGCTTAGAAAACACCCCCTAGACCCCCCTTCAAGATAAATGTATACATTTTTCGGTAGAAAAATTTCCCGGCCAAAGGCCAGTTCCTCTTAAAATTGTAGGCTCGCTGTCGCTCGCCAGGATATAATCGACACCTAAATGCCACGAAAGGTCTAAAAATTGACAACGAAATGGAGCGAAAGATGTCAAAATCGCCAAACTAATGGGCCGAACGTCCTATAATCTCAAAACTAGAGGGGCTAAACATTAGGGAGAAGGGGGTCCAGAAAACGGTCTTCCTCCCCTTAAGCCTAACATGAGCATACGGTATATCCCAAAAATATCAAATAATTCGCTTCGGTCAACCATAATGTGAAGAAAAGGCCGACAAAATACTAACCCCTGCAGTACCGGCGGAGTCCTTTATACATCATATCCTGGCAACTAGTAGGCCATTTTATTCAGCTTAGGAAGGATTTGCGGTAGCCAAAAGTATTAATTTAGATAGTATACGGCCGTTTAATTGCCGGAGGTCCTTCCAAAGCTGACTAAAATCAATTAATTGCCTGAATAGGATGAATAGGACGTCACCGGTACTGAATGAGGTAATACGATACAGCTTATAAAATAATTGTAAGAGAGAGAGAGAGAGAGAGAGAGAGATAGCTATTTGAGAGGGGAAAAAGTATATGCGTTAGTCATAGGCCTATTTTACAGATAAGCTCTAATTTGGGTATTGAAACACATTATATTATCGTGTATCAAACAGTAGGCCTACGTGAGCCCCGCAGAGAATCAATCCCCCCCCCCCCCTATTCATCCCCCCTCTCCCCTTCCGCCCCGACCCCCCCACCCCCACCCTCCCTCCCTCCCACTCCACCATATATCCTCCCCCTTTTCCCCTCCCCCCCTATCCCTTTAATTAAGCCACTTACAGGAACTTTATCCTAGCTCACACCTGGGCTAAATTAACCCTTAGTAGATCCGATGAGGCATTTCTCTTCTGGGGAAATATTACCGAAACTACCACTAATTTCCCATGGTTTTTCTTTTTGGATTTAGGTAGTTTTCATCATTATACAGTAGTTGAAATTAGTTACAATCCCCGGAAAGTGTTGTTTCTCCCATTATCCAATGATATTTAATCACTCAGATGTGAGTAATTTTCAGAGTAAATATACATTTGTTTTGCCTTGGGATACAGGATGGGAAAGACCCCTTCCCCCCCCCCCCCCCCCCCCTTCACCCCTTGACGTATTAAAATCAGCATCTATTTTGCCAGGAAAGGGCTTAATAAGCGCTTCACTGCTGTCAATAGGGAGACATATAGGGAGAATTTTTGTTTTTACAGTGCTTTATATAGTGCACATAAAATGTAGATATCATTAAAGACGTCTTTCGCCGCACTATTAGAAACAATTTTTTAGGGAAAATAGGGACCAATAGACTCGCCATATTTTTATCATCATAGTCCGCGTGGAGGAATTTCGTTATTGACACTTGAAAAAACCCGATTACACCGAAAAACAACACCAAAATGATAAGTCCCGAGTCGTAAACAAAGAATTGCGCACAATGAATCCATCGACTTGACCTCCTTCTTCTTCTTGTTTTGAACGATGCGGTGGGTGCGATTCACCCAATTAATGGCGTGAGCTTTACTCACAAAAACTAAATACCGGCAACCTGTTTTTGCCCCCTTACAGATCTATATATGTGAGGATGACAATAAATCAAAGGGAGGGTGAGGGGGGGCAACACCCCCACTCAACCCATCGTGTATCCAATTTACCACACAATTTCCCTTACCTACTCTAAGCGCGCGATTCACTCTATAAATGGCGCCATTTGACGCCGTATCTTCAGATTAATGAATAATGGGTAAGTTAATGCAAATCCTCCAATCAAACCATGAAAAACAACAATGAAACACTATATTCCTTGAAAAAAATAATATACAGAAAACTTGGTAAATAAGGCGGCTCTAGCTGTCTTGAATGCTACCTAAAATTATATGATCTTTGCAACATCTTTGTTCTAGAACAGCCTTCAAATATTGAAAAATTATTACTGGTAGTTTCGGTAATAAGTACCATCTTCTGCTTTCTGGTTATTAGTAGACAATTGTATTCAGATTAGGAAGGGTATATGGAACTTTTATTCAGATTAGGAACTCGTATTCAGATTAGGAACTCGTATTCAGATTAGGAACTCGTATTCAGATTAGGAACTCGTATTCAGATTAGGAACTCGTATTCAGATTAGGAACTCGTATTCAGATTAGGAACTCGTATTCAGATTAAGAACTCGTATTCAGATTAGGAACTCTTATTCAGATTAGGAACTTGTATTCAGATTAGGAACTTTTATTCAGATTAGGAAGGGTATATGGAACTCAGAGGGTTAATTGAGGTAGTCTTTGCCCTTATAATTCCCACAGATCCCTCCAAAGCTGTATAAAATCGTCTAAGGATAGCCAAAATAAATTATCAAAATGCGTCATCATTTTCAAAGGGTTAAATTTATTACGATGATGCTATTCACTTTCTTTTGAATTAGGCCTATGGTAAACGGAAATATATAGAATCACCATTGATAAGAGAGATAACTTCAATACCATGAATATATCCTATATGTTTAGCTGCAATGCATGACATTTAAGCTAGAAAAAGAGAGAGATAAAACAGTTGAGGATGTACTAATTACGATAATTCCAATCAAGCAATCTTAAATAAATATTTAAATGAGAGACAGAACCTCCAATGTGGAACTCAAGAGGACGATTTAACATTGAGATTATGGACAAAGTTAATTTACCAACCCTCCAGAGCCATCGATATTTCTGACCTACAGAATTGTCGGTAAATTGATACGGTGTGACAGTCACTAGTTTTAGAATGTGTGTTTTTTTGGATATATTGATGTTTTGGACCGACAGTTAGCCCATCGATCTTTTTAGGCCTAATAGGTCCGGTAGAGCATATACATCATTGCTATATATGGCATTAAGAGCGGAAATGTATTACAAGGGAGAACAACAAAAACGCTAAAATACATGTATAGGCCTAGGCTACTATAAAACAATAAGTTTTTCAGCCAGTACCCAACCAGCAGGGGTGTGGGGGCGGCAGCCCCCACCCATATACTAGGTTAGGTTAGGTTAGGTTGTTAAGTTAGGCTAATGGCACAAAAAAAAAAAAAAAAAAAAAAAAAGTAACCTAACCAGCGGGGGTGTGGGGGCGGCAGCCCCCACTCATATACTAGGTTAGGTTAGGTAAGGTTGTTAGGTTAGGCTAATAGCCTAGAACATTAAAACAAAAACAAATAGTCTAATAGGGGCGTGTTTTTAGATTGTTGGATAATGGGTAAATACTAATTTCCGCTCCTCTTCAGTATAAAACAACACTATATCTGAAGGAAAAAATACAAAAAACAAAATAAAACTTACTGAAATCGCTGTCGGTCCAAAAAGTCAGGTTTACCGGGTTTTTTTTTGCATTTTTTCTTTGATATACAGTGTTGTTTTACCTAACTAAGAAACCTAACCTAACCTAACCTAACCTAACCTAACCTAACCTAACCTAACCTAACCTAAAAGTAATATGTGGATAGAAACTAACCTAAAATGTACGCAATTACCAAAGCAGCACTGGATCGCCCAACTGTAAGGTCCCCCGAGGGTAAATTTCTATAATTGCAACAATACGAGCTAAAAAATATATTATTGTATTTAACAGAAAGGTACGACGAGGTAAGTGATGTGGTATAGGTGGCAATATGCGGAAATGGATTATAAGGGTATTCCGCCCCCTCTGACAAAAGTCTATCAATCTAGATGTGTCACAGATTTTACATTGTTTCAGAGAGACATTAGCCTAACCTAACAACCTTACCTAACCTAACCTAGTATTATGGGAAGGGGCTGCCGCCCCCACACCCCCCGCTTGTTGGGTAGAAATCCAGTTGGGGCGGAGTGAGTAACCGTAGATTTTCGTAAGGGGGTCAGAATGGGCGGAATGCCCTTATAATCCATTTCCGCATATTGCCACCTAAACCACATCACTTACCTCATCATACCTTCCTGTTAAATACAATAATAATTTGTTTAGCTCATATAGGTGCAATTATAGACCTATACCCATATTGGTTCAATGTTATTTTAATACCACGAATTTTATTGATATATTTGAAGATAAATATTGAATCTATATGCTCTAAAGATCATAAGAAAATTTGTTTTAACCCTCGGCAAAACCTAATAAAAAAGTATGGTACTAACATTTATATTTCGTAACAAGGTTGTCAATACGGTACTTTCAGTTATCGACAGCTCTAAAGATCATATGGAAATGTGTTAAACCCTCGGAAAAACCTAATATAAAAGTATGGTACTAAAATTTAATTTTCGTAACAAGGTTGTCAATCGGTACTTTCCCGTTATCAATGTACAATCAAAGCTGAAGATTGCACAGTAAACACCGTAGACTTCATCGACTTTTACCTTCGTATAATAGACATCCATTTATTTGTTTTTTATTAACTAAGGGATTAGTACTCAACCAGCGGGGGTGTGGGGGCGGCAGCCCCCACCCATAATACTAGGTTAGGTTAGGTAAGGTTGTTAGGTTAGGCTAATGTCTTTTCAAATCACTAGCGGGGGGAGGGACGTGTCTCAACATTGATCGATAGGCCTAATGGGGAAAATAGGTTTTCCCGAGATTTCTAATTAATTACAAACACTATATATTGATGCAAATGAAAAATTTTGTTTATAAAAAACACTCGGAAAATTCGTGGTATTAAAATAACATTTTTCCCCCATATTTCATTGCTTTACATGCTATGGCTTTACCGTCGCAAATATATTATAAGAGATATATATAATACTATAATAGTCTCCTAGCTATAAACGGCCCCACCACCATCTTCACTACAGTCGTATATCTAGACGCTCTCTACCGACTTGAAAACTGGCGTCAAATAATCAACCAAGGGTATTGGAATTCCCTGGATGATGTCACACCCATTTAACCAAACACCTGTCACTCGCAGCTGCGCATATCCCATAATACAATATAGTGGAGAAGAAAAAGAGGAGAGCTGACTAGTGACTAGTCCAGAGTTAAGGAACCATAAATTTGGAATAAAGAGTTGGCTCGGATAATGCCAAACTTTTGAACAGTTATGGGTAAATACTCTGCATAGCCCAACAGATTGGCTGTGGGATCCTCAATGGGTTGAGGTGGGGCGCTGCTCCCTCTCACCCCCGAATGACCTATTGAATTAATCGATTAAGAAGAAGGAATAGTGGTAGCATTCAAGGAGACTACTGCAGGACTCTTCTTCTTCTTCTTACCTCTGACCGGGTATAGGCTATCCTGGTGTTTACTACCCTATACCCCTTTGAAAGGACATTAGCCTAACCTAACAACCTTACCTAACCTAACCTAGTATTATAGGTGGGGGCTGCTGCCCCCACACCCCCGCTTTGACTTAGATTTTTGGTGCATTTGTCTGTGAAGTGGGTATTTTTTAATTTGTTGATAACGAAAATCCTCCATGCGGACTATATGGAGAAAAATATGGCGAATCTATTGGTGCCTATTTTCCCTAATAAATTGTTTCTCATAACGTCGCACTAGTGTCCTTGAATATTATCGGAATAGTAATAGGCTTATAATCTCCATGGACTAACAGCTTGGCCGTGGGATCTACGATGGGTTGTGACCTATTGAAATCATCTATTTAAAACAGTGGCTTTCAAAAATATAACAAAGGTTATGAATTAATAAAATGCTACTAACCAAATAACAAGGTGAATAGAAGCAGGAGAGACTGGCAGAGTGGTTGTTGAAGGGTGGGGGAGACAAATAGAAGAACTGTCTGTGACGAGTGCCTCCCCCAGAGTTGAAAGAGTGACGGGGCCAAAATCTAGGGACGTACGAGCCAACGTCACGTGCAAAATACATCGTCAGGTGCTTCACATGGGGTAGTGAATGGGCTGATCCTTCTCATCTTCATCCTGTCCATAATCATTAACCTCTGAAGTGCGCATGGGGGTAATTGGAAACGTCCCCCTGTGCTGACGTATTTGAGGTGTTTCCGTCACTAAAATATTCATTGTGCCATTAATAGCATTAATACTTATCCATATGCGCCTATTATGGGTTGATTATAAAGGTATTAACCTGAAACAACAATAAAACGAGTGAAAACAGCGTTTGGATGGTCAAAATCGGAGATATAGCCCGCGAGTTGTATAATGTATGGGTGAGGCAATCTGCTTTCCCGCCAATTTCCCCCAAGGCCACCAAGACACAGTCGATCGATACTCTCTCTCTCTCTCTCTTGCACTCGCTTTCTATCAGTGATGACCACACCCTCCAATCGGATTTCTAATGTTAGCACGAAAATATACCTCAGAATAAGGGAATAACAGGGAAAATAGGTGATAACTGAAGGAGAGGAGGAAAGTGGGGAAGGAGGGGAGGTAGAGGACTGAGATTTTGCATGGCCCGGGGGCAAAAAAAAAAAAAAAAAAAAAAAAAAAAAAAAAAAGTTGATTTTTTTTTCTCTGACTCTTAAGAGTCTCCCCGCAGTGCGCCGGGGGAACTCTTAAGAGTCTCCCCGCAGCTCCCGGGTTAAGGGAATGTGGGTCGTTTTTCTGAACCCCTTGCTCCCTCGTGTGTAGCCCAATTAGTTTTAAGATTTTAAGACGTTCGGCCCATTAGTTTGGCGATTTTAATACCTTTCGACCCATAGGTCGAAAGGTAGTAGGGGTAGGCAGCCCCGCCCAGGGAAGTACTACCGCCAAGGTTTCGGGAGACTCAGGGAATAGCCTGAATTCCATTTTCTCTCCCAGGCCTTGGTAGCTGGATACATATCTTTCTGCCTCACACATCAGGGGTATCAGGAAAACCCTCTTTATATAACATACACATCCAACTTCACGACTTGCCCTACATTGCTATCCTCTATCCATAAAACACTACTCTTCCCACTACATATCATACATGTAACACCATACACCTTACCCAATAAACATGGCAGTACAATTGTTAAGAGCAAACCTGGTGGTCCCTCGGATATCCACCCCCGGCAGGGTTGGGTCATTGACACAGGGCCCTCCCGGTCGTCATCATGCGACTGTGTCAAGAGCATTGCAACGTCCCAAAGCTGCTTGTCGGTGCAGCTTTTTCTTTAGCAATATAAGGGGACTTCACTCTAACATCAATTCTGTACACCAATTTCTTCAAGCAGAATCCCCTACTCTCCTTTTTTTGACAGAGACTCAAGTAACATCCACATCTGACACGTCTAGATTTAATTTTCCAGGTTATCAACTGCTCCAAAATTTCAGACCTAAAGGAGGTGTATGTTGCTTCGCAAAATCTGAAATTGCCCTGGAGGAGGTTACTGGTTTCAATTGTCCCTATTTTGATTATTCTATATACAAATTAATTTCTGCTGGTAAATTTAAATACATATGTTGCATCTACCGTTCCCCAAATACTCCTCCAGAGCAAAGTCTTTTTGATTCTCTGGCCTCACAACTCAGTGTCCTCAACTTAAATGCTTCTTCTGAAATCACTGTGTTGAGTGATTTTAATGTCCATAATGTTGAATGGCTCACTTATTCAGCCAGGACTGATGATGCTGGTCTTGAATGTGAGCTATTTGCAGACTCATTTAATCTCACTCAACTAGTCAACCAACCCACCTGTGTACCAGATAATCCTAATCATAATTCCCACCTACTGGACTTATTTTTAACAACCAATTCAGAAAATGATGATGTTACAGTGAGGTCCCCGCTTGGATCTTCTGATCACTGTCTGATACAGGCCACCTGTCTATCACCTACCACACCTTCCCACTCTGAACCTGTTTTGGTGACTAAATGGCATTACGATAGGGCAGACTGGGAGGGTCTTCAAGGTTTCTTTATTGATATTCCCTGGACCTCTTTCTTTTCTAATGATGCACACTCCACCTTGAGCCACATACAAGATTTTGTAAAAATTGGAATGGAAACTTTTATTCCTCATCAAAAGTACAGTAAAAGATCTAATTCACCTAAATGGTTTGACCATAATTGTGCTAGAGTAACTGAACAAAAAGCAATAGCCTACAATGCATACACAAGATCAAAAACACATGAAGCCTTTAATTACTTTAGAAACATCAGAAATCATGCCAAAACTGTATTAAACCTAACTAAATCAAACTTTCTCCACAAGCAGGCAAATAAACTTCTAAATAATCCAAATGATAACAAAATATTTTGGTCTACTCTTAACTCATTTAAATCCAACTTCACTCCTGCTTCATCCATTCCACCATTAAAATCTCCGACTGGCAATCTTGTAAGTGACCCACGAGGTAAAGCTAACCTTCTTGCGGATATTTTCTCCACCAACTCAACCTTAGATGAAATAAATCAAGATGTCCCTGTACTTAATTTTAATTCGCCTGAAATTCCCTCACTTAAGATCCACACCAGACATGTCAAAACTATTTTGCAGAATCTCTCGGTAGATAAGGCTCCTGGTCCAGATGAAATTCCTCCAATAGTACTTAAGAATTGCTCCTTGGTGCTCGCTCCTGTATTGGCAAAAATTTCCGTCTGTGTACTCATACCTCATGCTTCCCAGTACCCTGGAAAGAAGCAAACATCCATCCAGTTCCTAAAAAAGGTGCCTCTTCAGATCCATCAAACTACAGACCAATAGCTATAACTTCCACTCTTGGTAAAGTCTTTGAAATTATATTAAATAATCACATAATTAAGCATCTTGAGAATAATAAATTAATCAGTGATAGGCAATATGGTTTTAGACGATGTCGATCAACTGCAGACATGCTTTGCCTTCTTACGCATCAAATCAACCAAGCTACAGACCAACATGGTGAAACACATACAATAGCACTGGATATATCAAAGGCATTTGATAGAGTCTGGCATCAATCCTTATTGTCGAAGATGTCACACTACGGCCTTGCATCATTAGTTCCACTAATTTCTTCTTATCTTCATAACAGAAAAATACGTGTAATGGTAGATGGCCTTTATTCTCAATTTCACTCAATAAATGCTGGTGTTCCCCAGGGATCAGTTTTGGCCCCAATTCTGTTCCTCATTCATATCAATGATCTCATATCTACCACTCATAATCCAATACATTCCTACGCAGATGACTCAACACTCCACAGTTCCTTCACATTTACCAATTCTGTCACCCAACCCGATCTTATAAATTCAAAAATAAACACTGCAATTTCTCTGAACCAGGACCTTTCTAGAATTAATGGATGGGGACAAAAGAATCTAGTTTCCTTTAATGCACAGAAAACCAAGTACATTCAATTTTCTAACCGACAGAATCTCACTGACTCCCATATATTTTTTAATGATGTAAATATTCCCACTTCCCCTAGTATTGACATTCTCGGTGTAACATTAACTACTAACTTGAGCTGGACACATTATGTTAGAAGCATTGCTAAGAATGCCTCTAAAAAACTGGGACTCCTGTACAGAGTTCGAGAATTCTTCACTGACGAGCAGTTGGCCGTGATATATAAAAGTCATGTGCGTTCTCAGATGGATTACTGTTCACCTCTGTGGGGTGGAAGTGGAGTGGTTGCATTGAGGCAGTTGGACAAAATTCAAAATAAAGCTATTAGATTAATCAATAACCCTGCAATCACACAGGACCTTCCTACATTAGCCATACGAAGAAACGTTGCATCCCTTGCATTATTCTACAGATATTTTCACAGCAATTGTTCCGAGGAACTTGCTTCAATTGTGCCGCCTCTCCACATCTTTCCCCGTAGAACTAGGGCAGCTGAGAGCGCCCATGAATTTACACTTTCTCCTCCACAATGCAGAACTTCTGCTTATCAGAATTCATTTATCCCCAGAGCTACTACTCTTTGGAATTCACTTCCCTCGAATTGCTTTCCACAAACTTACAATCTACAAATGTTTAAATCCAGTTGTTACAAACATTTTATGAATGGAGGATGCCTTTAGGCACATGGACCTTTTTGTTTTATCTGTGTTTTTCCTTCCTCCGTTCATTGTCTCTTAAAAAAAAAAAAATTGTTGTCAATTTTAAGATCTTTCGTGCCATTTTGTTGTAATTTTTTTCCTGGCGAGCGATAACGAGCCTGTAATTTTAAGACGAACTGGCCTTCAGCCGGGACATTTTCTACCGAAAAATATATAAATTTATCTTCAAGGGGGGTCTGGGGGGGGGGGGGGGTTCTAAGCTTGATGGAGGCCTAGCGAGGAAATAACAAAATATATGAATAATTGAATTAATAGACCATAAAACCCGGCCACTGTCCCCTTAGCCCCATACCCGCCCCCCTCACATTATACCGCCCGAGAGCTGCCCTCTGCAGGTCCCACAACGCTAACTTCAGGGGGAGGTAGTCGCTTTTTCTGGCCCCCCTTCTCCCTTATGTTTGGCGTATTAGTTTTGAGATTTTAAGACGTTCGTTCCGTTAGTTTGGCAATTTTGAGACCTTTCGCCCCATTTTTTTTAATATTAAGACTTTTCGTGCCATTTAGCTTACGATTTTGGGTATCCTGCAGAACAACTCCTCCTCGATTACGGGATTCGGTCAATATAAAGTGAATGTAATTTAATTGCTAACACATGTTTAATTGATTGTTTTTATCTATTTTAGAGTTGTGTAAGGGTGTTTTGATGTGTGATAATAGTAGGAAATTAATATTTACCCATTAAACAACAATCTAAAAACATGCCCCCCACTAGCAAAAAATAACTGTATTTGGCCATAACCGTTTGCCGTGGGATACAAAATATATTGAGGGTGGGCAAGCCCCCTCGCTATCGCTCGCTAGGAAGAAATCGACACCTGGATGGGGATAAACGTCTTAAAACAGTAGGCTGAATGGGGCCGAATGGATACAACCCAGAGTAAGAGAGAATCTGAGAGAAAAATACCAGGTAACCCCTCTTAAATGTAAACAAAGCACCTCACACTTGCGCACGTCCGCACACCTCCAGAACCTAGACCAAACTCATCTAAAACCAGGCCAGAGTTTTGGGAAGATCTGAAACTATCCGAAAACGAGGAAGATTGTTTCCCATAATTGACGGTAATTCTGCATAACTACTACTCCTGCTATTTTATGTTTAATTTATTTTATTTATGTATGTTAATGCTTTGTAAGTGTGTATTTTCTATTTAGAAAGTGAGGAAAGCCCAATTTATTAGCATTTGTATTATTAATTGTAATTCCGATACCACAACAGTCTAGGGGAGAGTTTGGGAATGCGGGGTTTTGGGTGGGGTAAAAATAGGGGTATTATGGGAATAACTCTAAAAATGTAATAAATACAATTGAAAAAACCCCAAAATTTTGAAATCCGAGCCAAGTTTTGGCAAAAGTTGGCTCGGATTTGGCCAATTTTCAGAGTCCAAAAAGGGCAAAATTGGAAAACAAAATTGGCTCGGATTTCACCCTTTTTCAGCTGAAGAAAACCCCAAAGTGTTGACCAAACTTGACTGGTGTTTGTCGAATTTTCAGAGTCCAAAATCACAGTAACCTCATTTTGAAAGTTGGCTGGGGTTTTCTTGTTTTTCACTGTTGAAAAACTCAGTAAGGATGTGGTTAACATTAGCCTAACCTAACCTAGTATTATGGGTGGGGGCTGCCACCCCCGCTAAATCCATGAAATCCGAGCCAAGTTTTGTCATTAACCTAACCAAATAACCTAACCTAGTATTATGGGGTTAACATTAGCCTAACCTAACCTAGTATTATGGGTGGGGGCTGCCGCCCCCACACCCCCGCTAATCCATGAAATCCGAGCCAAGTTTTGTCATTAACCTAACCAAATAACCTAACCTAACCTAGTATTATGGGGTTAACATTAGCCTAGCCTAACTTAACCTAACCTAACCTAGTATTATGGGTGGGGGCTGCCGCCCCCACCCCCCTGCTAAATCCATGAAATCCGAGCCAAGTTTTGTCATTAACCTAACCAAATAACCTAACCTAACCTAGTATTATGGGGTTAACATTAGCCGAACCTAACCTAACCTAACCTAGTATTATGGGTGGGGGCTGCCGCCCCCACACCCCGCTAAATCCATGAAATCCGAGCCAAGTTTTGTCATTAACCTAACCAAATAACCTAACCTAACCTAGTATTATGGGGTTAACATTAGCCTAGCCTAACCTAACCTAACCTAACCTAGTATTATGGGTGGGGGCTGCCGCCCCCACACCCCCGCTAAATCCATGAAATCCGAGCCAAGTTTTGTCATTAACCTAACCAAATAACCTAACCTAACCTAGTATTATGGGGTTAACATTAGCCGAACCAAACCTAACCTAACCTAACCTAGTATTATGGGTGGGGGCTGCTGCCCCCACACCCCCGGTAAATCCGAGCCAAGTTTTGTCATTAACCTAACCAAATAACCTAACCTAACCTAACCTAACCTAACCTAACCTAGTATTATGGGGTTAACATTAGCCTAGCCTAGCCTAACCTAACTTAACCTAACCTAGTATTATGGGTGGGGGCTGCTGCCCCCACACCCCCGCTAAATCCATGAAATCCGAGCCAAGTTTTGTCATTAACCTAACCAAATAACCTAACCTAACCTAACCTAGTATTATGGGGTTAACATTAGCCTAACCTAACCTAGTATTATGGGTTTTGTCCTTTTTGGACTCTAAAAATTGGCCAAAACTTGGCTCGGATTTCAACATTTTGGGGTTTTTTCAATTGTATTTATTACATTTTTAGAGTTAGGCTATTCCCACTGTCCACAATACCCCTATTTATACCCCACCCGAAACCCTGCATTCCCAAACTCTCCCCTAGATTGTTGAGGTATCGGAATTACAATTAATAATACAAATGCTAATAAATAGGGCTTTCCTCACTTTCTAAATAGAAAATACACACTTACAAAGCCTTAACATACGTGAGTGTGGGTTGGGGGGGAGTGGGCCTGAGGATATGTCCCTATATAATGGGCGAAATTGGCCTTTTTGACATGGAAAAGACCCTGTAATGCAAGCCCTAAGGGTCTACTTACGGTTATATATTGAAGAAAAATAGCCATACTCGAGAAATACCGCCAAAAATACCCCTAAATGTGAGGAAAACTAACCTGGCATGAGGCCTTCCAGGAGGTTGTGTTTGAAACTGACGTCACACTTCACAGGCGAAGTGCATTGTGGGTACAAGTTAAAATGTATTGTTACAAATCGATATCCCAAAACCTAAATGTAGAAAAATTAGAAAGTAATAAATTTAGACAGTATGTAGAACACTGGAAGAGACAATTGTAAAAGACAATAATAATTTGTTGGGAAAATAAATCACTAGGTGAAGCTCGACTCTCATTGGCTAATGAACATCCGGGAACTTCTGGGAGGAGCCTAGCATGTAAACAAAGTGTTGTGAACTGGACTGGACTGGCTGGACAAAACTAGGACTTAACTCTGAAAATTGTATAGGGGGTGACAATGAAATTGACAAAATAAGAAAAGTATCCCTTATCCGCGCATCTGTAGGGTCCCTTGAGTAAGGTAAGATCAACAACAAATAATTACCTAAGACAGGAATCCCGTAATCGAGGAGTAGTAGTGGTGCAGTTAACCCTTATTATTGCCTTTCTATTAAATATTAGCAATGTTTACGGCTCCAACTTGCTTATAGCCTGAAACTCACAAGTGATCCATTGAATATTATTTTGAAACTACATCGACCCATGTGCGATAATAGATTGTTTTTATAAAGGTTAAGTAAAGTCACTCATAATAACAAAACAAAAAATAAATTCAAAAATTGTTTTGCCATGAAAATTATAAAATTATATTTACAAAGTTTGATATAGGACTATGTAAAAAAAAAAAAAAAAAAAAATCATGACAAGGAGGAAACTAAAAAATATATTAATAGATAAATATATATATACCAAAATACAAGGACTACCCCCTTAAGGACACAAATCGTGACCTTAAGATTTTGAAGCCCTCCCGAACTGAATGGAATCTTCTCAATAATAATCTATCTGATATTTACATTTCGGAGCTTCGTATTACTGTTCGAAAGGTTCATATGGGGCCAGGAGCTTTGTATTAAGGGCAGGATTTTAGTTTTTTCCCCAGACCTCCATCAAGCTAAACATTACACCCCCTAGACCCCCTCTAAAGATAAATTTGTACATTTTTCGGTAGACAAATTTCCCGGCCAAAAGCCGGTTCCTCTTATATTATAGGTTCGCTATCGCTCACCAGGAAAAAATCGACACCTAAATGGCACTAAAGGTCTTAACATTTAAAGAAATGGGGCAAAAGTTCTTAAAATCGACAAACTAATGGGGTGTAAGTCTTAAAATCTCAAAAGCAATGGAGCTAAACATGAGGGAGAAAGGGATCCAGAAACAAATCCCTCAAGTGGAAATATATCCCCTTAAGAGTTCCGGAGCTTCACCACACCGTTCGAAGCATAGCGAAACAATGTATGCTTTTTCTCTATGCCATTATATCTATTTTTATACAATTTTGGATAAAATGTGCTTCTCAGTAAATAGTATATATAGTTTTGTGGTTGATGTATAGACAAAGATATTGATAAATTCGTTTCCGGAGATATGCCTCCATAATTAGAAATGGGAGTGGTCCACGAATGTTTATGAGTGACTGTAACATCACTCTTAGCAAATCGTGGACTTCACCTATTTCTAATTATGGAAGTATGTCTCTGGAAACGGATTTATGAATATAACATTTGTATTCATCAACTACAAACCTATATATACTATTTATTGAAAAGCAAGTTCCATACAAAAAAATCGATCCAGGTAGATATACTTGCACAAAGAAAACATAGGGGTCCACGAATATTAACCCCTTATTACCGATGTTCTTTTTGTAGTTTAATCCAGCTATATTTAGACGATTTTGTGTTGCTTGTGAAGGATGTGTGGTAGTAAAATGGGTTAAATAAGAGAGATAGTTCGAAGCCTGTTAATTGCTGGAGGCCCTTGTTAAACTACATAACATCGTCTAATAGGAGCTAGAAAAGAGAGAAAGAGATGTCGCCGGTACAGAAGGGGTTAATAAGTGACTGAACAAACCCACGAGCCTATAGAGTTAATCACACCATGCCACGACTGTAGATGGCGTTAGTGGCGATTACCGTTGTCTCATTTATTACTTAAGGGGAGATGGGTTGTTTTTCTAGACCCCCTTCTCCCTCATGCTTAGTCCCATTAGTTTTCAGATGTTAATATGTTTACCCCATTAGTTTGTCGATTTTAAGACATTTTCTTCTTTGTGTTGGGAACTGTACACTCGGGTGCCATAGTCTTTAGCTCACTCATAAATATTCGTGGACTTCACCTATCTCTAATTGTGGAAGCATATCTTTGGAAACTATTTTATGAATATAATTGTCGGTAAGATCCTGTGTAGCGGGGAGAACTGTTATTCAGATGCCTATTTACTAAGAAACATTGAACAATATCTTTAACCTAACCAAAACCTAACTTAATCTAATTTAGTATATTATTGGAATATTTATGAATTTAAAATGTAAAAAATATATTGTAACATTACCAAATTATTGAGATATATGTACAATTGTACAGGTCTCCCCGCTACACAGAATTATACCCAATTGTCTGTATACCAACTACAAAACTATGTATACTATTTATTAAAAATCAATTTCTATCAAAAAATCAATCCAGATACTTATAATTGCATTAAGAAAAACAGGAGGTCCAGGAATGCTTAGGAGTGGACTGATTGAAACTCCGTGTGTCCAGGCATTTTGGCTCGAACGTCCCTTGATCTTGGCTCTGTCACTCTTTCAACTCTGGGGGAGGGACTCGTCACAGGTAGTTCTGCCTTTTGTCTCCCTCACTCACATAGAAGGAGAGAGAGAGAGAGAGAGACTATGGTATCCGAGTGTACATTATTACCAAAAGAGGATGCGACAAATTTCTTGATTCGGGGTTTCGAGTAGGTTTCCCCTTCACTTATTTTTCTGCCGCTCTCACGCTCAACACACACATAATAGCTAAAACTGCAGCGCGTGTCCTGATAACCGCGAGCTGTCACTTGCAAACCCAGGTGCTCATTGTTGCAAGGCTACAATGCACGGGGCGGCTGCAGTTGATGGTTGCACTAATGGGGGTTTAAGCAGCACGGGGGGTTATGAGGAGATGATGCTGGGGGGTAAACAAGGCACTAACAAGGGAGAGAGATGGTAGTGGGACAATACGATGGAATACGGAATATGGAATAAGTTGACAAAAAAGGGGTTGGTGGTAGGAGAAAGAGAGAGAGAAAGTTACAAATGATAGTCAGTATCCCAAAGACCTTGCGGTCCATACCGGGATATATTTTAAGTGGTTGCGAATTGTATTCCTAATGTGGGTAAACATTGTGTTGTAATTCACGTTGTCAAACCCATTAAAACCTTGTATGTGATGACCAACGAAAAGAGACCAAGACTCCTCATAGATCAGTCTTTATATTTATGGAATAATCTTTGTAGCCTTAGCGTGAACTCTATTTGTATGTATGTATGTATGTATATACTCAGGCACATACCCCATTGCTGGGGGTGGCCGACTCGAGAAAGAGCCCCAACAGAAACAACATTCAGAGTTCCAATTCTTAGGGTCCGGGACCACTTGCGTGGTCCCTAGCCCCTTTCTCGGTCTTGTCGAGTAGGATAATGTAACAAGGGGCGGAGGATTCCAAGCTTCCCGCCCTCAGAAGGAAAAGTAGGACAGTGAAAGAGACAAACAGAAAAGGCTAAGGTTGGGTAGAGGATGCCCAACCTAACTCTGGATAGGACCAGCCCTCTATTTAGGTGCTCAACATCATTCATGAGTGTAGGAGACCAGAAATGTACAGCATATTCTATGATGGTACGTCAATGGAGGGTGTGAGCTTTGTCTCCTTAGTAGTGCTATATTGAACCTTTATCTTAACGGGGGTCATCTGCAATATTCTCTCCTTTTCTCTCTTTCTCTGGCTTGTATCGATTGGGCCCCATTCAGCCAACTGTTTTAAGACGTTTATCCTCATCCAGGTGTCGATTTCTTCCTGGCGAGTGATAGCAAGCAAGCATTGTATGGAGAAACCCTGCTTCGCCGGAAATCTTTTTCTATCGAAAAATGTACAAATTTAGCCTGCTGTCAAAAACATTCTTAAAATATGCTGGCTCGCTACTGCTCGCCAATAAAAAAATGACACCTGGACGGGGATAAACGTCTGAAAACAGTAGGCTGAATGGGGCCGAATGCATACAACCCAGAGAGAGAGATAGAGAGATAAACAAAAATAGAGGTGGGCCCCCTTAACCCCTTGTGGATTATGACGCATTTTGAGTTTATTCAGGCTATCATTAGGCGATTGTTATTCTGTTTTTAGAGATTTTAAAACGCTGGGCCCATTAGTTTTGGCGATTTTAAGAATTTCTCCCCATTTCTGTCAGTTTTAAGACCTTTCCTGTCATTTAGGTGTCGACATTTTCTGGCGAGGGATGGCCCTCTGGGGATTTAAGGGGTCGGAACCAATTGATATGCACTACAGACTCAGCATTTTACACCATTCTTGACCCCCTTTCTCCCTCATGCTTTGCCCCATTAGTTTTGACATTTTAAGACATTCGCCACATTATTTTTGTGACATTTATGTGTCGATTTTTTACTGGCGAGCGATATTTGTTAAGCTTGATGGAGGTCTAGGAAAAAAACTAAACCAATGTCTATATAAATCAATATATATAATTCTCGTGTGAAGGATAAAAACTCTACGAGAGAAGACCAAAACAGTTATTACCATATAACTTGAAGCTATAAACTCATATAACTACATGCTACACATTTTATGATTTTTTTTTTTTTTTTTTTTTTTTTTTTTTGCATTGTGCGATAGCAAGCCTGCAATTTACGAGGAACTGGCACTTGGCCAGGGTACAAATTTAATTCGAGGGGGGTCTTGGGGGCATTTTCAAATGTTGTTAAAGGTTTCGGGAGGAAACTAGCAACATAAATTAATAAACAAACAAAGTAATAAATACATTAATTAATAAATAACCCTAATTCTCCGGTATATAAATCCAATGGATGGTAAAAAATATTTAACAGTTTATTACCATATCAATTCAAGTAATAAACCTATGCAAACTACAGGCTCCAAATTGTAAGTCATTTTTGTGTTCTTCTCTTGTTTTTCTTGTTTGCATTCTCCCTAAAGACTCTGTTACATGACCTCTTTTCCGGCAATTTTCGATGACCATTTTATTATATATATTTGTGTATATATTTGTGATTTATTTATTTATTTATATATTTATTTTTTTAAGTTCTCTCGCATTTGCTTCAGACGCTAGACTTAGGTAGATTATGTTGGGTGGCTGATTTGTTAAACCGCTTGAATTTTGGAACCGACTACAATTGCTCGTAAAATTTGACGGGAAACTGGTTCGTGTGACATAACCCTTAATCATTAAAAGGCCCATAAGGAGTCATTCAAGGGGAAGATTTTATAGATATAATCTGACGGGGGCAGTGTGTAAAATGTTCGTTTGGAACATTATTGAGGCATTAAAAGTCATGGAGATTGTATCATGAAATTTGGGGGGATGCGGATGTCTGAGAATGAGTCATACTGTTCTGTGAGGCATAGTGTGCTGTGAGTCATAGTGTGCTGTGAGTTATAGTGTGCTGTGAGAGCCATTTTATTACAACACACATACACACACACACACACAGAGGGTGCAGTACTTGTACCCTCTTTACCCTGACCATACCAAAACAGTTTCTGTATGTATGTATGTTTGTGTGCATACGTGAGCGTTTGTGTATACGGACATGTGCACACTTACTGCATGTTCTTATGTTCCTATATATGTATGTATATGTATGTGCGCACGTACGTGTATATACGAATGTTCTGTATATGAGTAAGTAAATAAATGTGTATATGTACTGTATATCACTTACTCTCATGGTTATTTTATGATAATTTGTATTCTGCACATGCATCATTATTGTATTTATTTATTTTGTTTGTAAACTAAGCTTACCATCCTCATATCTGTACATCTCATGTTCATCCACTAAATTGTAAAATGTGTATTTTCAGCTCATGAGGCTGCCATTCTTTAATAAACCGTTTATTATTATTATTATTATTATTATTACACACACATACACACACACACATACCTTTACCGTCAACTTTCTACGGTCAAAAATGTTCTGGACAAATGTTTTGAGCTTTTTCACTGGTATCGGAAACTAGATTGAAGATAGATGAATTGAGGTGAAAGAAATATGTTAAAAGATGACTTCATAAGCTGCCAGACCAGTGTTGAAGATAAATATTGAGGGAAAAAGCTCTCGCGTGATACTGGCTTTACCTTCTATTATCAAGTGAATGGAACACAACAGAATTAACCCTTTTATTACCTAGCCGTCTTTTTCATTGTATTTTGGCTATTATTAGATGGTTTTATTTAGCTTAGGAAGGACATGAAGCAATTAAAAGGCTTCAAAGTATCTCGAGTCACCATTTTAACTACCACAGATCTTGCCTTCGCTATATATAAGCCTCTAAATATACGTGAAATAAAAGAAAAAAAGTCATGCTCGATAATGCATAGGTTAACCCTTTCTGTACCGGCGACGTCTTTATAACTTGACACTGACAACTATTAGACGATTGTATTTAGTTTATAAAGGGCCTCCAGCAATTAACCGTCTTCAAACTATCTCGCTCATCCCTTTTTGCTATCTCAGGTCCTTCTAAAACTGCACAAAACCGTCTAAATATAGCTAGGTTATTATTATAAAGACGTCGCCGGAACAGAAGGGGTTAACCCTGTATAGCCTGACATACTCTTTCATTTTGCTTTGGCTATAAAGAAACAATTTTGTACAGCTTAGGAAGGTCCATTGTAATCATAGGAAAACTCTTAATTAAAAACAAGCCTCTCATTTAATTAACCCATTCAGTACCAGGGACGTCCTTTTCATCGTATGCTGGCAACTATTAGACGATTTCATTCAGCTTAGAAAAGGACCTCTAGCATTATTAAGGCTTCAAAATATCTCAACCAACCTTTTTAACTACCACAGATCCTTCCAAAGCTGCATAATATCGTCTAAATATAGGTAGAATATAAGGTACCACACGTCTCTGGTGCTCAAAGATTTCCTTTTCATCCATCAGATTAATTCATCTAGTTTCTCGCTCTCAAGATGCATATAACTTTTACATTTCCCAATTTCGTATGGGGCGATTCGTTCGTGGCCACCCCTTCGGGGATCACGGCGTCCAGCAATAGATATATAGATAGATAGATGTTCCTCTCCTTTCATTAATCGAGTTTAGGAGTAAAGTTGGTTAGTGGAGAGAACATAATAATTATTTCTGCAATCTCGTCTATTTTCCTCTATATTATCTTTTAACCTTTTCATTAAATTCTACTTCTTCTTTCCACCACCTCCCTCCCTCCCTTCAACTCAACTGTTTAGCTTTCCACAACTTGAGCTGCACATTTTAGCTTTCCACACACTCCTCCCTCGCTCTCCATTATTGTCTCTCGCCCAGTTAGCTTCCAAATAACAGGGTTGCCAATTTAGTTACTTCCCGCTAGATCTAGAGGTATTTACTTCCAACTAGAGGCAAGTTTGTACATCAAGCGACATGAATTTTAACGTTCTTCAGTAGCTTTGAGCCATTTTAGAGCGATATTGTAGAGATTTTGCCACTATTCTAGCGATATTCTGTAGATTTGAGCCATTTTAGAGCGATATTGTAGAGATTGTTCCACTATTCTAGCGATATTCTGTAGCTTTGAGCAATATTAGAGCGATTTTGTAGAGATTGTGCCACTATTCTAGCGATATTCTGTAGATTTGAGTCATTTTAGAGCGATATGGTAAGATTGTGCCATTAGTCTAGCGATTTTCGGCTTGTGTCTACTATCTAGCGGACTTGATTTGGTAACCCTGCCAAATAGGTCTTCACAGGCAATAATTTTTCTCGTGTCCATGTTTACACGTCTCCCTGTTGTGGTCGCTCCTATGAATGCAAGAACGCGCGCACTGGTCGAGGATTAAGGGGGTAGTGGTTATTATTTTTGGCCTATGTATTTATTCCTTCACTATTTTTAGTTTCCTCGCTAAACCTCCATCAAGCTTTAACAAAAAAAAATCCCTTGACCCCCTTTCAAGATTTTTGTTTTAATTTTCTCGGCAGAAAAATGTACTGGCCGAAGGCAGGTTTCTCTGAAAATTACAGGCTCGCTTTCGCTCGCCAGGAAAAAATCGACACCTAAATGGCACGAAAGGTCTTAAAATTTACAACGAAATGGGGCAAAAGGTGTTAACATCGCCAAAGTAATGGGCCGAATGTCTAATGATCTCAAAGTTAATGGGGCTAAACTCGAGGGAGAAGGGGGCCAGCAAGACGAACCAATCCCCCTTAATCCTGCAGCCTCAATTTGGTTCCCGCGGGATTTTTTTCGCTTGCGGTATTGTGCCGTTGAATACACACGGCGAGTTGAGAGAATAGGAGAAAATGACCAGACGTAGTGATGCCAGTTTAGCTACTTTCCCGCTAGATCTAGAAGTATTTACTTCGATCTAGAGGTATTTACTTCGATCTAGAGGTATTTACTTCGATCTAGAGGTATTTACTTCGATCTGGAGGTATTTATTTCGATCTAGAGGTATTTACTTCGATCTAGAGGTATTTATTTCGATCTAGAGGTATTTACTTCGATCTGGAGGTATTTATTTCGATCTAGAGGTATTTATTTCGATCTGGAGGTATCTATTTCGATCTAGAGGTATTTACTTCGATTTGGAGGTATTTATTTCGATCTAGAGATATTTATTTCGATCTGGAAGTATTTATTTCGATCTGGAGGTATTTACTTCGATCTGGAGGTATTTATTTCGATCTAGAGGTATTTATTTCGATCTAGAGGTATTTATTTCGATCTGGAGGTATTTACTTCGATCTGGAGGTATTTATTTCGTCTAGAGGTATTTATTTCGATCTAGAGGTATTTATTTCGATCTGGAGGTATTTACTTCGATCTGGAGGTATTTATTTCGATCTAGAGGTATTTATTTCGATCTAGAGGTATTTATTTCGATCTGGAGGTATTTACTTCGATCTAGATTTTTTTTTTCTATGTGAATGAGGTAGACAAAAGGCATAACTGCCTGCAACGAGTGCCTCCCCCAGATTTCAAAGAGTGACAGGGCCGAAATCAAGGGACGTTCGAGCTAAAATGCCTGGACACACGGAGTTTGAAGCAATTTATGTCATAGGAAGAGGGAAAGACTGATTCTGGGAGAGAGTTTTAGAGCTCAGCAGTTGAATAGAAGAAAATCTGAGAATAGCGTTTCACTCTTGGGTTGGAGAGTTGCACAGAGTAGGGGTGGGACTGTGTTGCAAGGCGGGTACTACGCACCCTACGTAGAGGAGGTGGTATACACTGGGAAAGCTCCGAGGCACACTGATTATTGTAGTAGCGATAGAATAGCGAGAGAGATGCAACATTGCGGCGAAGAGAGAGAGATTGCAGAGAGTTGGTGAGTGGATGGGAGTTAATGATACGAAAGGCTTTCCTTTCTACTTTATCTAGGAGTGCGGTGTGAGAGGATCCTCCCCACACATGTGAACAATTATCAATACAAGGACGCACTGTACAGAGCAAGAAGCTGCGCAGGGGTAAAGAATCCCTTGAGGCGGTTGAGCACACCCAGCTTCTGGGAGGCTGCCTTAGCGAGACTGGTAATATGGTCTTTCCAAGAGAGAGCAGAAGAAAAAAAGAGACACCGATAACATTGAGAGAAGATGAAGGGTTGATTTTTGTATTGTTGAAGAAGGAGGTTCCTGACGAGTAGTAAGATGGATAAATTGAGTTTTGGAAGCATTAAATGCAACAAGGTTTTCTCTACCCCAATTGAAAATAGTATCTAGATCAGAAGATAAGTATTTTATGGCTTCATTACGTTTACTTTTGAGGGACTGCTGGCTGGGGCATTCTGGAAAACTAATTGAGTGGTGTAAGGTAGAGTCGTCTGCATATGAATGGATGGGACTGGATGTACACTCGGATACCATGGTCTCTAGCCCACTCCTCTCTGCCAAGAGGTGAGGCCAGGATTCTTACTGGACGGCGGCCCACAGTGATGGTTAGGGGTGGGTAGGGGGGAGAGGGAAACTCACACACGAACACACTGTGAAGCATTTGTGTGAAGCAATCCAGGAAGCTATCTTTGTTGATTACTTCTTGTAGTTATTTGATATTTGTTCGCATCATTTCGCATTATTTAAAACCCTTTACTCCATACTATTGAGAACAAACATATGCAATAAGTGCAATGAGTATATCAGTTAAATCTTGGCTATGGCACATTTGTATCTAAGTAATAATAATTATTATAATTGCAATAATAATAATCTTAGATAAATGTCATACTTATTTGTGAGGCTAAGGCAGGATTCAAAGACCTCAGATGCTTCACAGTGTTTTCGTGTGTGCCTTGCCCTCTCCCCTTAACCCCACCCCTAACTATCACTGTGGACCGCCGTCCAGTAAGGGTCCTGGCCTCACCTCTTGCCAGAGAGGAGTGGGCTAGAGACTATGGTATCCGAGTGTACAGTTGAGAAGATCATTTATGAAAATTAGAAAGAGAATAAGAGATAGGACAGATCCCTGAGGAACACCGGAGTTGATAGGATGAGGAAATGAGCGATGGCCGTCCACAACCGCAGCTATGGAACGGCCGGAAAGGACCAGTAGAGCGACCCTTAAGGAAGCCATACTGGCGATCTGAGAGCAGATTATGAGAAGAGAAATTCTTAAGAAATTTGGAAGCAAGAATAGTTTCAAAAACTTTAGATATACAAGAGATGAGAGCAATTGGACGATAGTTGAAGGGTTGAGAGCGGTCACCCTTCTATGGGACAGGTTGAATAAGAGCAAACTTCCAGCAAGAAGGAAAGACGTTAGAGGAGAGACAGAGACGAAAGAGTTTGCCTAGGCAGCCTAGTCAGCACGGAAGCACAGTTTATAAGTACAACAGGAGGAACACCGTCCGGACCGTACGCATTTTTAGTATTAAGCCCAGAGAGGGTAGAAAGTACATCTTTAGAAGAGATTAGGCATAAGTAGGAGAGAGGGGGGTGGAGAGGGAGGAATAGCACCGGAATCATCGAAGGTAGAGTTTTTGGCAAAAGTTTGAGCAAAGAGTTCAGCTTTGTCAGAGGAAGAAGTGATTTACTTCGATCTAGAGGTATTTACTTCGAGCTTGAGGTATTTACTTCTATCTTTTTTTTTTTTTTTTTTTTTTTTTTTTTGGAATTTTTTTTTTGGAGGCATTTACTTCGATCTGGAGGTATTTACTTCTATCTGGAGGTATTTACTTCGAGCTGGAGGTAATTACTTCGATCTAGAGGTATGTTTTCAAATAATGAAGTAGACATACACTAGGTTGAAATACTTAACCGAACTTGCAATTACCCTTAATGATAATGAACATGGTGCTATTGAAGATACATTATTATTATTTCATGTTTCTTCACTGATACAGTATTCTTGTTTATTATATTACATTTGAATGTATTTTATATTAGCATTATTTTTGGGTGGATCGCTTAATGCTCGGTTAACATGCACGAATTAACGTCCCGTCCGTCCACGAACTCTTAATTCGCCTGCAATCGAGCAAGGACGCCGGCAAAACCGTCTATGGTCGATACACGGACGTTGCCACATCACCGACTCTCCTTCCAATGGTTTTTTGCCGCCGTTATCATCCCGTTAGTCGGCGTCTAGACGCCGCCAGGCTGCGTCTAGAAGCCGACTGCTCCCGTGGGTGTCCCGACATAACACGTTTTCTGACGGTTGACCCGGCCCACGCGGACCGTTTTGTGCATGCACAAAGAGGCCGCCGCCTAGGCCCCCTCCAGATTGATGCCGTCCTGCCTATTTTCTTGGTCGGGGATGGACGGGACCTTAATTCGTGCATGTGTGAACCGAGCAAAACGCCCCCTTCTAACTAAAGTGTTCCTCCTCACGCATAAGGAAAAATCAGTCAAACTGCATATAGGAAGAATGAATGGGACTGAATGAGAATGAATGGGACCCTTCGCGATTATGAATGGTAAAAACAAAACAAAAGCCGAAGAGGGCCAGGATCGAGACCATTAGAGATAAAAGGTAAAAATCATGCCACGAGAAAATCGATACTAGACAAATGATCAATGCTGGTATGGAGGTGGGGGGGAGGGGGGGGGGGGGGGCAGTGGTGAGAATTGAAAAATCGGAGGGTTTTATGGGGTGATCAGATGATTCAGAGTGGTTTCGAATGGCAGAAAAGGAAGGATTTGAAAGAGGTCGGTTAGTTCTAAATGACCTACCCCAATGCTCCGAGATCCTGGCGGTGAGATGTCTTGGACTGACCAATATAAGTCGTATTGCATCGACTACATTTAAAGGAGTTCACCACCGAGGACTGCAGATAATTGAGGATTCGGTCTTTAATTTTAAACAAGTGAATCATCCGATCACCCCATAAAACCCTCCGATTTTTCAATTCTCACCACTGCCCCAAACACTCACACTACTCCTGTCGGAGACCCTGCTCACCCAGTTACATAAACCCAGCCTGGGTGTGCACGACTCCTCCACTCCTCTACTGTGTTTCTAATATGTAACGGTTAGTTCTTGTATTTATGAAAACATTTATGTTATTAACTTTGCTCCCCCCCCCCCTCCTTCTATTGCTCACATAATGATTCTTCGTCTCTCATTTTATTCTTTCAGTTAACTAATTCTAATATGTATTAGGTTAATTTTATAACTATTAAATTTAAGTTTTATCCTAGATTTCTTAAATTTAGTTAATAATAAGAATATTAACATTTAGAAAATTACTCAGCCATTCATATAGGCTTTTATTTCATTTCAGTTTAGGTCTGAAGATGGTTTATGCTTAAACCGAAACGTTACCAGAATAAAGATGTTCGTACCAGCGCTGGTGTTGATTTATATATATATATATATATATATATATATATATATATATATATATATATATATATATATATATATATATATATATATATATTCAGTATATACTGTAATTATATACTGTATATATATATATATATATTATATATATATATATATATATATATATATATATATATTCCCAGATACCAGCTGATGCTTTCAGTAAAAAAAAGTTTATCCTCTTAACAACTTGGGCTCAATCTGAAGATGACAATTTTATATATATATAATTGTCATCTTCAGATTGAGCCCAAGTTGTTAAGAGGATAAACTTTTTTTACTGAAAGCATCAGCTGGTATCTGGGAATAGGATTTGAGTGAAAGAGGCCATAAATCACAAATAGGAGTCTGGTTTATGGCTAGGGAGGGAGGTGGGTATTCTCTCTCTCTCTCTCTCTCTCTCTCTCACACACACACTATTTTGCCATACAATAGTTTCTCACCCATACGTCAATGTTGGCTCTAACACACCCTCATCTAATCCTCTCACTGCTTCCATACATAAGGGGGATGATCTGCTTTTGTTCTCTCCTTTTCTCTCTCTCTCTGGTTTGTATCCATTCGGCCTCATTCAGCCTACTGTTTTAAGACATTTATCCCCATCCAGGTCTTCATTTCTTCCTGGCGAGCGATAGCGAGCCAGCATTGTATGGAGAAATCCGGCTTCGTCGGAGACATTTTTATATTGATATATGTACAAATATAGCCGGCTGTCATAAACATTTAAAAAAATATGCTGGCTCTCTACCGCTCGCCAGGAAATAACCGACACCTGGATGGGGATAAACGCCGTAAAACAGTACCGTAGGCTCAATGGGACCGAATGGATACAAGCCAGATAAAGAGGGAGAGAGAAACAAAAACAAGGTTGGTCCCCTTAAGTTCCTCCTCTTGATCAGGGCCTTCATTGCAATGTTCCAGTAACACAAGGTTCGTATGTATTATTAGGGAAGTAGAGGCATTGGGTGTGAGATAGCTGTTAATCCACCTTGGCTTGGCCGGGAATCGAACCCCAGTTCTTTTGGCTGTGAGCTACAGGTCACCGAAAAGAAAAACCACACGGAATATGGGGCTTAAAAAGGGGACCGACCTCTATTCGAATGGGAGGTGACCTGCTTTTTTATCTCTCTGGGTTGTATCGATTCGGCCCCATTCAGCCTACTATTTTAAGACGTTTATCCCCATCCAAGTGTCGATTTATACCTGGCGAACAATAGAGAGCCTTCATAGTTTGGTAAATGAGTTAGACAGCTGGCTAAATTTGTACATTTTTCGATAACAAAATCTTGGATTTCTCCATAAAATGCTAAATAACTCTCTTGGCAGTTTGGTTATCTTGAATGTTAGGACAAAATTATATGAAATCAGTGGTAATTGGGTATTATTAATTAATAGTCTTTTCTTTATTTAAAAAATTAAAATGTATATGAATATTTTTACATTTACATATACCGTTTTTTTTTTTTTTTTTTTTTTTTTTGGCTCGTAATAAAAACTATTTTGAAAAGAATTACAGACATAAGGCAGTTTTATTAATATAAAGTGTAAAACACACCTGAGAGCATCAAACTATATAAATAGATTCAATAAATCAATACCATTAGCAGAGTTATTAAGTTAAAAAAACAAAAATAGAAAATTCGAAAAATCTATTGTAAATTATTGAATTGGCTTGACATTTTGGGAAACTTTGATTTTTTGGGCCCCTGATGATAATGTGTACATTTTATAATGATTATATAATTAGAACAACATATTTGAATAGAGGGCCCTCCCCTTAACCAAGATGATCGCCAGCCACCCTACTCCCTCCCTCCCGTCATTGATCCATGCAGGGTTACTAAATTACATCTGCTAGATAGTAAATATATGCCTAAAATCACTAGAATACTGTCACCATCTCTAGAATATTTCTCTAAAATGGATCAAATCTCCAGAACATCACTATATTTGATGACGCTAGATGTACAAATTTGCCGCTAGATCCAAGTAAATACCTCTAAATCTAGCGAGAAAGTAGCGAAATTGGCAACTCTGGATCCATGTGTGGTTTGTTTACACACCAGCCAGGCTCCATGTGTGCTGGCCGCCTCCTGATTGGTCCACCCTCACCTGCCCCGCCCAATGGGAGAAAAGGCGGGAACTGGGCCGGTGTCAAGAGCGCCTATAGATACAGATAATATATATTATTTATATATACAGTATATACACATATATATATATATATATATATATATATATATATATATATATATATATATATATATATATATATATATATATATCGGTATATATATATATATATATATATATATATATGCTGTATTTTATTTCTTCTATGTTGATGAGGGAGACAAAAGGCTGTGATAAGTGGCTCCCCCGGAGTTGAAAGAGTGACAAGGCCAAAATCAAGGAATGTTCGAGCCAAAATGCCTGGACACATGGAGTTTGAAGCCAATTAACTCATAGGATGAGGGAAAGATGCATTCAGGGAGAGAATTCCAGGCTCAGCTGTTGAATAGAAGAAAGATTGGAATATCGTTTCACTCTTGGGTTGGAGAGTTTGCACAGAGTAGGGGTGGGATTGTGTTGCAAGACAGGTAGGTAGAAGAGGTGATATACACTGAGAGAGCTCTAAGGAACACTGATTATTGTAATAGCGAGCTTACATGTCATGGGCATAAAACATGACCTAAAATTAAAATGCCGTATATACTATATACCGTTGGAATCACAATGGTGTGACTAATCCAAATATACCCATAAACAACATCCTAAATTACCCAAACAGTGTCGACATTTTGGCAAGTGTTTAGCCCAGGCGATTTTGTACAGTTTAATGGATTATGTCAAAATTAGAAGGAGCACAATTTATTTTCCCTCTGTTGAACACCAGCTCTCCTCCTACAAACCTGATCTTCTTTTCCTCACCGAAACTCAGGTGTCTGAAGCAACTGCCAGCAGCCCCTTCTCTGTATCCTCCTATTTTCTCTATCCTAGTATAAAACCCAAAGGCAGATGTTGTGCATATGTCCACAACAAACTCACTTGCTCTCGTGTTCCCGATTTCGACTCCTCTGAATTCTCAACTTTATGGCTGAAACTTTCCTGTCATTCTCTTACTAAATATTTTTGTGCTGTCTATCTTTCTCCTAACTCTACCGACTTTCCCAAATTCTTTGACTATCTAAACTCTACAGTGGAACACATTCTATCCATTTCTCCTTTCTCAGAAATCTCGATCTTAGGAGATTTCAACGTTCACCACTGCCAATGGCTCTCCTCTCACATTACTGACCAACCTAGTGAACAAGCCTACGTCTTTTCTATCCTAAATGACCTAGAGCAGTTAGTTCAGCAACTCACCTGTATCCCGGATCACCTTGGAGATCAGCCCAACATTCTTGACTTGTATCTAACATCTATTTGGGCTCCTCCGACCATAAACTTATCTCTATCACCTGTCCTATCTCAACAGAACTTTTTCTAGAAACTCCAGCTTACAGTAGATGATTCTGGTGCTATTACTCTCTCTCCACCCCCCTCTCCCCTACTTATGCCTAATATCCTAATCTCTTCTAAAGATGTACTTTCTACCCTCTCGGGGCTTAATACTAAGAAGGTGTACGGTCCGGACGGTGTTCCTCCTGTTGTACTCAAAAACTGTGCTTCCGTGCTGACTCCCTGCCTAGGCAAACTCTTTCGTCTCTGTCTCTCCTCTAACGTCTTCCCTTCATGCTGGAAGTTTGCTCTCATTCAACCTGTCCCAACCCTCCAACTACCAATTGTCCAATTGCTCTCATCTCTTGTATCTGTAAAGTTTTTAAAACTATTCTTGCTTCCAAATTTCTTAAGCATTTTTCTTCTCATAATCTACTCTCAGATCGCCAGTATGGCTTCCTTAACCCTCTCCGACATATGACGCGATTATTAGCCTATTAGGGATACTTTAAAGCCTTTGTTACTTTCAGGGGTATTTAAAAGCCTTTAGTTTAATTTCTTCAACCTCTGCAGTTGTCTTTGAGCTGACGGAGTATCGCTTAAACATGTCGTAATAAAAACAAAAAGCACTGAATTATATCACAACAGGAACAGCCGCCAACACACCTCGAAGAAATATACCCGGGAGAGGGAAGCACTGACACGGGACGTAGAAAAAACTTCACTAAGTGAAGAAAAATACGCTAGGGACGTCAGAAAACAAACAAATAAGGCAACTTCATCAGAAAGATAAAAAGAAGCCTAATAACGCGTAGTTAAAGCCAACTAAATAACTAGGCTAGCTAGCCGCGAAAACGTTTCACGCGTCCACCACGGGACCACGAGGGTACGCCCGAAATAGGCGTCCCAAATACACTGAAGTGCGGGCAGCCCGCCCATGACACTCCTGCTACACATATCCTAACCTTACTCGATACATCATGAGTAAACAAATGAGAAAAAACTCACTAGGGACGCAGCAAATGCGAAACGAGCGGAGCGTGGGGAGACACGTCAGGGCAGGTTGAGCGCAGAGCAGAGAAGGAAGAATGACGCCTGAAGTCAGCGTCTGGTCAAAGATCCACACAAGTACATCCACGACGTTATGGAAAGCTTATGATTAGTTATTCTTATTTTCTTTTTATTTGTTATTTTTTACGAAGTTTTTTCGTAGTGAGTACCCAATTTCATAATGACGAACCATGAGTGAGGTTGCGTGTGCTCATAATGAAGGCTCATCAATTTTTTGTTATGCTCTGTGCGGTAGATTCAAACTACGGTAAATGAGTGTTTGAAGAGGATGCCTTATGTAATAGGCATAATCGTCAATGATTACGGGGCCACTACTAAATATTAGGTTTTCTTTATCTTCTTGCAGGAGTCAAACCTATAGTTTAGTTACTTCAACCTCTGCAGTTGTCTTTGAGCTGACGGAGTATCGCTTAAACATGTCGTAATAAAAACAAAAAGCACTGAATTATATCACAACAGGAACAGCCGCCAACACACCTCGAAGAAATATACCCGGGAGAGGGAAGCACTGACACGGGACCTAGAAAAAACTTCACTAAGTGAAGAAAAATACGCTAGGGACGTCAGAAAACAAACAAATAAGGCAACTTCATCAGAAAGATAAAAAGAAGCCTAATAACGCGTAGTTAAAGCCAACTAAATAACTAGGCTAGCTAGCCGCGAAAACGTTTCACGCGTCCACCACGGGACCACGAGGGTACGCCCGAAATAGGCGTCCCAAATACACTGAAGTGCGGGCAGCCCGCCCATGACACTCCTGCTACACATATCCTAACCTTACTCGATACATCATGAGTAAACAAATGAGAAAAAACTCACTAGGGACGCAGCAAATGCGAAACGAGCGGAGCGGGGGTAGACACGTCAGGGAAGGTTGAGCGCAGAGCAGAGAAGGAAGAATGACGCCTGAAGTCAGCGTCTGGTCAAAAATCCACACAAGTACATCCACGACGTTATGGAAAGCTTATGATTAGTTATTCTTATTTTCTTTTTATTTGTTATTTTTTACGAAGTTTTTTCGTAGTGAGTACCCAATTTCATAATGACGAACCATGAGTGAGGTTGCGTGTGCTCATGATGAAGGGTCATCAATTTTTTGTTATGCTCTGCGCGGTAGATTCAAACTACGGTAAATGAGTGTTTGAAGAGGATGCCTTATGTAATAGGCATAATCGTCAATGATTACGGGCCACTACTAAATATTAGGTTTTCTTTATCTTCTTGCAGGAGTCAAACCTATAGTTTAGTTACTTCAACCTCTGCAGTTGTCTTTGAGTTAGCTGTGGGCAGAAAACTAATTTTGGAGAGGTAATTATAAGAGTGAGAGAACTCTATTTCTTATTGCTAATCTGGCAACCTCTGCGTCATATGAGTCTGAAGGGGTTAAGGGTCGCTCTACTGGTGATCTTCTTTCATATCTTACTAACTCTTTTATTTCGGTGAGACATTTTCTATTGCGCTAGACATATCGAAGACCTTCAATAGAGTCTGGCACAAATTTGTTATTTCTAAACTACCCTCCTTCGGTTTCTATCCCTCCATCTGTGCCTTTGTCTCTAATTTCCTTTCCGGCCGTTCCATAGCTGCGGTTGTGGACGGCCATCGCTCACTTCCTCATCCTATCAACTCCGGTGTTCCTCAGGGCTCTGTCCTATCTCCTATCCTCTTATTAATTTTCATAAATGATCTTCTCAACTGTATCTCCAGTCCCATAAATTCATACGCAGACGCAGACGACTATACCTTACACTACTCAATTAGTTTTCCAGAATGCCCCAGCCAGCAATCCTTCAAAGACAAACATAATGAAGCCATACAACACTTATGCTGGGGTCACACATTCACGTATATCGCTCCCGACAGCTCCCGTCAGGCGTGATCGCCAATTTTATGTTCTGACGGGCGTAGTCCGGCCGTGTACGCCCGTATAGACCACGACTATTGCACTTCCCGACAGACGTACCGTGACGGGGCCAGTGTTACGTCAGACGTAATGTAGTCGTATGGAACTACGTACGTGCTTGCAACTTGCATAAGCATGTCCCCGTTAGTCCGCCTGGGCTGCCCGATTTGCGGGAACACAGGCCACACCCATGGCCACGCCCCCACAAGACCTGCGTAGCTGAGGCCGTACATCTTGAGAGTTTGTAGGACTTACGTGGACCGTTTCCGGACAATCGTAGGCACACCCCGTCTGTCCAAACACAGACAAAGACAGTCTTTGTCAACCACGTAGGTCTGGGTTGGAATCTGGGAACTACAAAAGGGCAGGGCTGGCCACAACGTTCCCATTCCCACTCCTGACTCGGCACCATGAAGAACATCACGGAATACATCCTGGAAGAGTTCAAGATGGTGAACTCCCTAATCAAACCGGAGAACAGGCATAACACTCGGCTCATTAAATGGATCATTTCCTACATAGAAATGTTAGAACTGCTTGCAATAGCAAACTACATCCATGAAGATGAACAAGAGAAGAAGAAGGAAAGGAGCAAGAGGACAGTGTGGGTGTGGCCATATCTACAACGAAGGCCTGAACATGGCCATTATGAGAAGCTGATGCAAGAGTTGGCCACAGAATGTCCACAACTGTACAAAAACTTCACCCAGGTAGACAAACAACTATTTGATGAGATAGTGGAACGTGTCACCCCCCTCATTCAGAGGAAACCTACTTTCTGGCGGAACCCCATTCCTCCTGGTCTGCGGGTGGCCATCACCCTACGTTTCCTCGCTACGGGTGATTCCTATAAGAGCCTGCAATACAACTTTCGTGTTGCCCACAACACCATCAGCCAAATTGTTCCAGACACCTGCCAGGCCATCATTTCTGTCTACGGAGATCAGGAGATCAAGACGCCACAATCGCCTGCTGAATGTAAGGAGGTTGCCAGCGACTATGAGGAATGATGGAATCTGCCGCATTGTGTAGGAGCCATTGATGGCAAACACATACGGATCCGAAACCCAAACTTTGGTGGCACATATTACTTCAACTACAAGAAGTTTTTTCCATTGTCCTGATGGCAATTGTTGACTCCAACTACAAGTTCATTTACGTCGACATTGGTGCCATAGGGTCAGAGTCTGATGGTGGTGGCTTTGCACACAGAAGAAACAGAACGCAAATCTGCCACCCGCCGAGGTCATCTCTACCGATCCCACTGGACCACCCACGGAATACTTCTTAGTAGGTGATGATGCATTCCCTCTGCGCGCCTACATGATGAAGCCCTACCCCCTACGATCCCTCACGAAACCGGAACGAATATACAACTACAGAATCAGCAGGGCCCGCCGGACGGTAGAGAACGCCTTTGGCATTCTTGCCAACCGCTTCCGGGTTTTCCACACTGCAATATCTCTGAAACCTGAACGTGTAGAGGCTGCTGTGTTGGCCTCATGCATTCTGCACAACATCCTACGAGGACGATGCCCACCCCAATCAGAGGTAGATCAAGAGGACCCACACACCCACCAACTCATACCTGCCGCCTGGAGGAGTGACCCACCTGTAGGAAACAACATCCCACCCGTGACCCGTAACACTGCAACCATGCTTGCCAAGGCTCAACGCAACTACCTCAAGACCTACTTCAATTCCCCTCAAGGATCTGTGGCTTGGCAGGATGACCGGATTTAGGTGAGTTACATTTACTTTAAAATACTTCATTGAAAATTGTAAGATTTTCCCCTGTTTACTTATTATTTTGCTTTATATTTTAGTTTCATCTTACATTTAAGTTTTCGAGTCTTTGCTAGTTTGCTTTGTATTGTATTTTTTCTTTTAATTTGGATTTTCTCTAATGTTTTAGGTTCTTCCTTTTTTGTTTATATTATATGTTTTATAATTCCTTTAATTACTTAAATTGTACCATGCTTATTTAATTTTACATCTTTGACTTTCATATTTCATTCAATTTTGGTATTTTTTCCTTGTTACCTTTGTTTTGTACTTTATGTTTAACAGTTATATTTAATGTAAGTTGTCAGTCAAGGATTTTCATAATTAGTATTAACCATATTATCATTATTGCGTTTAAATGAATTATTTATTTTGTATGCTCATTACTTTCATTATAGATTTTATTTGTCATCTTATTAATCAACAATTATGATAAAATATTGGAAATAGAAACACACACGTCATTACACAAATACATATATTTGTTCAAAATACAAATTAAAATTTATTTATATATATAGAGAGGGTATGGTTACTTCTTGGGGGTCTCCTGGGTTTCATTCACGGGATCTATGGCCGACCCAGGCGTACCTGGATTGAAAGCTGCAGGTGATTGTTGGGCCGTCAGCATTTCAATGAAGGTGTTGCCAAACTGCCCCAGGTCGAACGACGTGTGGCTGGGTGTGGAGGCAGTAGGCGGGACGAATTGGCGAGGGGGTGTCGGTACACGTGGCTGCACCAGCAACGACTGCAAGGCTGCAATCTGGTGTGCAGGTAGCACGATGCCCCCAACAGCAGGCTGGGGCTGGGTCGGCAGGGTGGGAGGAGGCAGGGTGGTTGCCGGAGTGCCCTGGTACATCACTGTCGGATGCTGCTGTGCCACGGGTTGGGATAGGGGCGCCGGAAAGCCAAAGCTCCTGTGGGCGTGGAGCAAGAGGTCCGGACCAGGCCGGGCCACTCCCTCCGCATGGGCAACCTTGAACCGGTCGATGGCTACCAAGAGTTCCAACTTCAGTGTGGTGTTATAAGCTGGAGGCAGCCCCACACAATCTTTGACCATGCCCTCCAGGGAGTAGCGCCAATACTTGTGGTCCTGGTCCTCGACCACATCGAACGCCTGACCCAGGTTCTGGCGCAGCTTCTCCGAATTTACGAGGACCTTGAACAAGGAACAAGAGAACATTAAACACACGAAACATAATATTTTCATATTTGACCAAGTATTTATTTTAACCAATGAAATGTTGTGGTATTCTGGGAACCAAATATGTTCAAAGTTATTGTTGATAGTATGGTGTGAAATCATGACATCTTTAGTATTATTATTACTTTATGTTATTCTAATAACTTTGGAAACAGAAACACTTTATCTAATAATAGCATGGAATTGCAAAGGGGTGCCACCAATGAACAATGTAACTAATATTTCCTCTAATCACTTGCTCCAGGGTCCCGTGTGTTGAAGTTGAAGGGACAGCACCAGGAGGCTTCCCCTTCTTCACCTTCAGCGCAGGCTGGGCGATGGCTGGGGGTGTGTCCTCCTCCTCCTGACTGCCGGCAGAGGGGTCATCCACCTCGTAGACTGGGACGGGAGGTGTTGGGGTGCAGTCAGGGACACGAACAGCAGCAGGCTCCGGTGTGGCAGCTTGGGCAGCAGACTGTTGGGACATGAATGTATAATTAGTAACATGTACTATTGTGGACATAAGTCCTGATACACCTGCCCGGCAGAGAATCGCGAATTGTGTTGGTAACATTGATATACCCCCCGCCCCCACTCTACTACCCCCTCTCAGTCAAACCCTCCCTTCCTCTTTCTTTCCTGTTTCACGTATGTAAGCCCCTCCCCCTGGATTGTTTCCACCACTGTGACTATAACCAGGGCCCTGACTATAGAATGATAAATAGCACGATAACCTCTTTCTCCTCCCTTTCTCTCATGTCTCCCTCTATCATCGTATCTATGTATTTGTATGCATGTTTTCCAAATCTTCCTAAAATGATATAACGTATCGTTATCATAGCAATAGGTTACGTAGCTCATGTTCATATTTGCCAATTATTATAAACCTAGCTCAATGTTAGGTGTTATGACCCATTCGAATATGTAAGCATATTAACTATATAATGTTATCTAAGTCAGATACTATTGAGACTTGAATATACTTTTATATTCTCATAGTTCAATCAAGTTATGATTAATTAAGCAAATATATCCCAATATCTGGAGTAGGCATGTATTTATGCGTTTTACTGTATAAATACAATACTATTAAAAGAGATCATTGACCTATACATAAAATGGGTACCCGGTACCTTGATTCAATGCATTGAATATTAAAAGTTAAAAATATATGGTTACGTGTGTATTCTCAATACAGTATTCGCCTGTCAACCCACCTCCCCCTTAACTACGGAAGCTCACACTAATCTATTCATATTTCGTAACTAGTCAACGCAAACACGCGGCCACACACATTATTGTAACATTACATTACACATAGTTGCATGCTATTTTCTTACTTGAGGAGATTTGGCGTCGTTCAATTACCTCAGCGAGCGCTGCTCCCTCCGAGATTAACCCCTTCCGTACCAGGGTTCCGTTTATTTTTTATTTAGCTATATTTAAGCAATTGTATGCAGCTCATGAAGGATCTGTGGTATTAAGAAAGGTTAATTGAGATGGTATAAAGACGTTTACCTGTTATACTTCCTTCTTTCACTGAATAATAATGTTAATAAATAACTATACTCCATTCACTGGAGAGGGTGAGATTAAACTGTTGGTAGAGGCCACTTGTAAGTGGTGAAGGGAGTGCTACGGTTCTCCCTCCTTTCGAGTGGATAGATGGACCCACGAGAGTGGGTCTGGTTCTTCTTGTCCCTTCGATTACCATAAAAATATACAGAAGTGCAGTTCAGTCAAATATAATATTGGATTGCATCTATGTAAATTTGCAATGAAGCAACTTGGTTGAGCCCGAGAACTTTCAGTCTTCTACTGTACTTCTCCCTTCTCAGCTTGTTCTTCCTCTGTCCAATTGCTCTTCTTTCCTACTTTACTCCAGCCATCTGGTCTGGGGTAAATTTGCACCAAATTAATTTCGACTCTGTTTCATCATAACGTTGAGGCAAAATGCGAATATACTGTATGGGATGAAATTTGGGTAGGCTATATTAAATATGGCAGTTGACACGAATTAGTAAGTCGAACATAAGGCGGTGGAGATTTGTAAGACAAAACAGACTATAATTCCTTAAACATGACAAATGTATAGAACTAATATTTCTATATACAGTATATTAATCACGTGTGAAGTAGCTTAAGGGATATCGTTCCGCTGCAGGTGAATTTATAATAATAATATCATAGAGCAGAAGACCTTGGTGAATCTTAGCTAGGTCATAAATAGAGACATTTTAGTAACCCTTTTGGTACCGAGGACATCTCATATATATTTCACTATAGCCATATTCAGACTATTATATGTAGATAAGAAAGGGGTTTTGGTAGCTATGGTGTTATTTATATTATATGTAGATAAGAAAGGGGCTTTGGTAGCTATGGTGTTATTTATATTATATGTAGATAAGAAAGGGGCTTTGGTAGCTATGGTATAATTTATATTATATGTAGATAAGAAAGGGGCTTTGGTAGCTATGGTGTTATTTATATTATATGTAGATAAGAAAAGGGCTTTGGTAGCTATGCTGTTATTTATATTATGTAGATAAGAAAGGGGCTTTGGTAGCTATGGTGTTATTTATATTATATGTAGATAAGAAAGGGGCTTTGGTAGCTATGGTGTTATTTATATTATATGTAGATAAGAAAGGGGCTTTGGTAGCTATGGTGTTATTTATATTATATGTAGATAAGAAAGGGGCTTTGGTAGCTATGGTGTTATTTATATAATATGTAGATAAGAAAGGGGCTTTGGTAGCTATGGTGTTATTTATATTATATGTAGATGAGAAAGGGGCTTTGGTAGCTATGGTGTTATTTATATTTTATGTAGATAAGAAAGGGGCTTTGGTAGCTATGGTGTTATTTATATTATATGTAGATAAGAAAGGGGCTTTGGTAGCTATGGTGTTATTTATATTATATGTAGATAAGAAAGGGTTTTGGTAGCTATGGTGTTATTTTATTATATGTAGATAAGAAAGGGGCGTTTGTGGCTATGGTGTATTTATATTGTATGTAGATAAGAAAGGGGCTTTGGTAGCTATGGTGTTATTTATATTATATGTAGATAAGAAAGGGGCTTTGGTAGCTATGGTGTTATTTATATTATATGTAGATAAGAAAGGGGCTTTGGTAGCTATGGTGTTATTTATATTATATGTAGATAAGAAAGGGGCTTTGGTAGCTATGGTGTTATTTATATTATATGTAGATAAGAAAGGGGCTTTGGTAGCTATGGTGTTATTTATATTATATGTAGATAAGAAAGGGGCTTTGGTAGCTATGGTGTTATTTATAATATGTAGATAAGAAAGGGGCTTTGGTAGCTATGGTGTTATTTATATTATATGTAGATGAGAAAGGGGCTTTGGTAGCTATGGTGTTATTTATATTTTATGTAGATAAGAAAGGGGCTTTGGTAGCTATGGTGTTATTTATATTATATGTAGATAAGAAAGGGGCTTTGGTAGCTATGGTGTTATTTATATTATATGTAGATGAGAAAGGGGTTTTGGTAGCTATGGTGTTATTTATATTATATGTAGATAAGAAAGGGGCTTTGGTAGCTATGGTGTTATTTATATTATATGTAGATAAGAAAGGGGCTTTGGTAGCTATGGTGTTATTTATATTATATGTAGATGAGAAAGGGGCTTTGGTAGCTATGGTGTTATTTATATTATATGTAGATAAGAAAGGGGCTTTGGTAGCTATGGTGTTATTTATATTATATGTAGATAAGAAAGGGGCTTTGGTAGCTATGGTGTTATTTATATTATATGTAGATAAGAAAGGGGCTTTGGTAGCTATGGTGTTATTTATATTATATGTAGATAAGAAAGGGGCTTTGGTAGCTATGGTGTTATTTATATTATATGTAGATAAGAAAGGGGCTTTGGTAGCTATGGTGTTATTTATATTATATGTAGATAAGAAAGGGGCTTTGGTAGCTATGGTGTTATTTATATTATATGTAGATAAGAAAGGGGCTTTGGTAGCTATGCTGTTATTTATATTATATGTAGATAAGAAAGGGGCTTTGGTAGCTATGGTGTTATTTATATTATATGTAGATAAGAAAGGGGCTTTGGTAGCTATGGTGTTATTTATATTATATGTAGATAAGAAAGGGGCTTTGGTAGCTATGGTGTTATTTATATTATATGTAGATAAGAAAGGGGCTTTGGTAGCTATGGTGTTATTTATATTATATGTAGATAAGAAAGGGGCTTTGGTAGCTATGGTGTTATTTATATTATATGTAGATAAGAAAGGGGCTTTGGTAGCTATGGTGTTATATATATTATATGTAGATAAGAAAGGGGCTTTGGTAGCTATGGTGTTATTTATATTATATGTAGATAAGAAAGGGATTTTGGTAGCTAAGGTGTTATTTATATTATATGTAGATAAGAAAGGGGCTTTGGTAGCTATGGTGTTATTTATATTATATGTAGATAAGAAAGGGGCTTTGGTAGCTATGGTATAATTTATATTATATGTAGATAAGAAAGGGGCTTTGGTAGCTATGGTGTTATTTATATTATATGTAGATAAGAAAGGGGCTTTGGTAGCTATGGTGTTATTTATATTATATGTAGATAAGAACGGGGTTTTGGTAGCTATGGTGTTATTTATATTATATGTAGATAAGAAAGGGGCTTTGGTAGCTATGGTGTTATTTATATTATATGTAGATAAGAATGGGGCTTTGGTAGCTATGGTGTTATTTATATTATATGTAGATAAGAAAGGGGCTTTGGTAGCTATGGTGTTATTTGCGATAGTATGTAGCATTTCAAATAGTAGACGCCCTTCTTTAGCTTAATACAATCGTCTAATATTTGCCAGGATAATATTATGATGAAAACAATATCACCGGTACTGAATGAGTTAAACCTCATAATCGTAGCGTTAATTGGGTGGGGAGATTCCTGCCCATACCATTATAATAAAACACCAACCATAGAGACTAATACAAAAACCAACAACCTAATGATTCATGAAGTAGGATATAAATATAATGGTTAAGGAATCTTGTAAATACTGAACAAATGGGAATTCACCTAATGTAAATAATATTATTGTTGTCCCTTTATTACTTTAAATATGTAATGTACAATTATTTAATAGGTGATTCAACAAAATTGCTATTGGGTCAAACAGATCATACAATAAAACATTGAATTATTATTTATGTTAATGATAATAAAATTAGGCTGTCCTCCAAAGATATTAGATTTACACTAGAGTGATAGAGATATTGTTAAACAAGCAGCGGAAATGTTTTGCGTTTGATTATCGTCTTGTCCAACAATAAGAGTACCGGTAAAGTTTTTGGTTTCCTATGCAACACGTCATTAAACTAAGAACACTATTGATATAGCCTTATACGGTGGCATATATTTGTACACTTGTTTTGTCCTAAATATTGTTATATTAATTTTGTTTGTAGCTATCAGCTGTATACACCATCAATTTGCTGAATGTATTTTTCAATCCAATATTTCTCAAATTCATGCTGTGAAAAGTAAATGCAAGGGTTGGTTACATATTATAAAATACCGGACCATTTTCTTTCTTCCACGTGCAATTAATTGATATAGATAGATATACACAATGTTCACGTGTTCGTATATAGCGTATACGTGAAGTGTCCATGTAAGGCCGAACCTGTTGTATACCAGGATAACAAAAATAAACAGAGAAGTAAAATAAACATAAAATAATTATATGAAATATATAAAATCACTTCTTCGCTCTGGGCTTTATTTACGGTACTTAACCCATGGAGCCCTGGCTAGTTTTGTAATGTTTGTTCACCAGAACCCGGCCGGTTTTCAAAAAATGGTTTTATTCCAGAAACAATAGCGAATGGGTTAGGAATGAAGGAAAAACCACGAAAAAACACTCAAAAAGCTTAAAGAATGGTCCTACAGAGCCCCCGAAAACGTATTTTACAAGAGTACAAAATTGAAGGCAATTACCCCCAAAAAACAGGTTATTGCGCGCTCACGCGCATGCACGTGGACTTTGAGAGTTTTCAACCATCGGCACGGTTGCGTGGGATAGGTACACAGTTCCCATACAAATCTGAGCCCTCTTGAGTGGCTACACCTGAGGTTACGGTCGGTGCAATTAGGGTGACGCGTCAGACGCGTCCGCTGGGGCTGTGCGTTACATACAACGCCGACGCGTCAGACGCGTCGCTGGGGCTGTACGGGTTAAGAGAAGAAAAAAACACGTTTTTGAGAGTCATAAGCCAAAGTGTTTGTTGTGGTTTCACCATATACTAAGTTCCCCAGGCAGTTTGTTTCAAAATGTATTATTATAATAATATGATGCAGTGTAGATATTGTTATTTGAGTTATAGGTTATATGTTAACAAATTACGGACGTGCACTTAATTAAAACACATAATTGGAAGTAATGTATGAACAGTTACAACCGAAACAATGTTACGTAACCTTGTGTCACCATTATAACTAATGGAGGTGATGGCGTGAGTGAAAACAAATGTGTGTGAAATGGTAGTAAATTAAGGCATATAAAGATGACACAGATTCTACTTGTCAATTTATTATAAGTAGTTGTATCTGTAACTATCATAATAATACATTTGATAGCTTGTCCTGCATCATTTAAGCTACTTCAATCGTGATTAATATAGATATAGAAATATTTCTATAATTTAATCACTGTTAATAAATTATAGTTTATCCTACATCCCAAAGGTTCTTCTTATGCTGTATAAAATCGTCGAAAAAGGGCCACCATAAACTGTCAAAATGCGTCATGAATCTCAAGGGGTAAATGGTGTTGCAAGGTAAACCAAAGAATATCCTTCTCTTGTCGGAGTCAATATTCAAACTCGAAATATTTTAGCTCTGTATTGAACACTTAATACCTCTACCACACATTTACACATTTAAATAGGGAGTGACGGAGTTTCTTCCCTTGCTTGTGTTTACTGTATGATATCTACGTTATATATGTGTTCTGTGTGATATTTTATAGCTTTTAAGGTTTGGATATAACTTATCACATTAGCATTATAATTCTAATTACCATTACTTATCTAGTTTATTGAACAAATATAGAATAATAAAGATAAGTTTAATTAATTCAAATAATGTGATAATCTAGAGTGATATCCAAACCTTAAGCTCGGTTCACACATGTACGAATTAACGTCCCGTCCGTCCCCGACCCCTTAATTCGCCGTGCCTAGGCAGCGTCCTTTTTGTGCATGCATAAAATGGTCCGTGTGGGTCGGGGCAACTGCCAGAAAACGTGTTATGTCGGGGACACCCCCGGGACACACACGGACACACACGGAAGCAGTCGTCGTCTAGATGCGGCGTCTAGACGACCACTGCTTCCGTGTGTGTCCGTGAGTGTCGCGTGGGTGTCCCGGCAAAAACACTTTGGAACGGCCCTAGTGGCCATCATGGCCACATCGGGCCTCCAGATTGATGCCGTCCTGCCTATTTTCTTGGTCGGGGACGGACGTGACGTTAATTCGTGCATGTGTGAACCGAGCTTTAGGAGCAAATAACTATTACAGAAAACACATAAATAACGCAGATATAATACCGTAAACTCAAGCAAGATATAAAATGCCATCCCTGCCTATCTTAATATTATTGTGAATAATAAGTGAAGCAGGGCCTGTGATTGGCTCTAAGCCACATGGGCCCAGTCAGTCAGTATTCATCTCTTGCTTACCGTACTTTTTGGGTTTATCATTTCTTTATTTCGCTTGTGTATACTGTATGCTATATATGTGATAAATGTGTATTAATGTAATATATCATGACTCTTAAGCTCGGTTCACACATGCACGAATTAACGTCCCGTCCGTCCCCGACCCCTTAATTCGCCGTGCCTAGGCGGCGTCCTTTTTGTGCAGCATAAAATGGTCCGTGTGGGTCGGGGCAACTGCCAGAAAACATGTTATGTAGGGGACACCCACAGGACACACACGGACACACACGGGAGCAGTCGTCGTCTAGACGCAGCCTGGCGGCGTCTACACGACGACTGGCGGCGTGTAGACGACGATTAACGGGATGAGAACGGCGGCAAAAAAACGTTGGAACGGCCCTAGTGGCTATCGTGGCCACATGGAGCCTCCAGATTGATGCCGTCCTGCCTGTTTTCTCGGTCGGGGACGGACGTGACGTTAATTCGTGCATGTGTGAACCGAGCTTAAAGATTGGGATATCACTGTAGATTGTTAAGTAATCATTAACATTATTAAAGTGTGTCCAGTATAATGAATGAATATAGACTAATAAATTATAGCAATACATAATTTATCAGTTCTGCGACTCTTCTGGGCCAGTGAGCTACGGTATTGATAAGATGGGAAATCATGAGCGTCGATACAAACACCAACTAGGAGCCAGATGTAGGCTATGGTTCGAGTGAATGGAGAATAGCTAAATATATAAGTTTTTATTCAATTAAGGAAGGAAATGTAACAATTAAAAGGCTTCATACTAGCTCAATTAATTCTTCTAAATACCACACATCCTTCCTTATCTGCAAAAAAATGTGTAAATATAGCTGTAATAAAACAAAACACAACCCCGATACGGAAAGGGTGAAATTAATCTCGGAGGGATCTGTGTTCGCTGAGGCAGTTGAAAGACGCCAAATATCCTCAAGTAAGAAAATAACATGCAAGTTTGTGTAATGTAATGTCACATTAATGTGTGTGGCCGTGTGTCTGAGTTGACTAGTTACGAAATATGAGTATTGAGAATACACACGTAACCATATATTTATACATTTTAATATTCAATGAATTAAGTATGAGAACCCATTTTATGTGTGTCAATTACTTCATTCATTAATATATATACTTTGACAGTGAAATACATGCTTACTCCAAACAGTGGGATATACGAGCTTAGATAATTATAACTGAATTGAAATATGATAATGCAAAAGTAAATTAAAGTCTCAGTTGTATTTGACTTAAATAACATATATTGTTAATAAACTTCCATATTCGAATGGATTATCAAACTTTATATTCTGTTAGGTTTGTATACAATGACAAATATCCAATATATATGAAGTATGTAACGATATATATAATTTTAGGAAGAATATTTGGAAAGCATACATAAAAATACAATGATTCGATGAGAGAGAGATAAATAAATAACGGCTTATAGGCTTATAGACGTGAACAAGAACGAAAGAGGTAGAGGAGGAAGGGAGGGCTTGGCTGCGAGAGGGTGGTATAGTGGGGATGGAGTGGGGGGACGGGGGGGGGGGGGGGAGGTACCAATGTTACCAACACAATTCGCGGATCCCTCTCAGGCAGGTGTCGCGGGACTTATGTCCACAATAGTACATTATTTATGAACTTTAAAATAACATTCAACATAAGCATTCATCCTTGTAACCTTTAAAATAACATGAATAAACTGGTTTGAGTTATTATGCGTTTCATTAACAAAAATTTGAAGTTAACACGATAAATTGAACACAATAATAGCATCATTATAAGCAAAATAATTACGAAAAAAACAAAAACTGACACTGTCACTGTGAAAGGGTTTGAAAACATAACAAATATCAACGTACCTCAAGCATACCAAGTGACCGGGGCTTCTTTTGACGGACGATGTGTGGCTTCATGAAGTGGAACATGTTGAGGATCCACTTTTCCCTCTCCGTCAGTCGTTTGGCCCCATCACCACTCTTCAACTTGCTGAGCCGGCCGAACCTGGAGCGGAGAGATCCCCACCACGTCTTTAAATCGAAGGCAGTCATTGGTGGGTCCATGGTCGCAGCCTTCTCCGCCCATACAGCCTCGATATGCTCCTTGTTTTTGTGCCTGGGGTCACCCTTGTCATAAATGAAAGGCGCATCCAGCTCAATCCAATCAGCCAGCATACGCTCAGTCTCCTCCGTCAGTATGATGTTAGTCTTCTTCCGGCGCCGTTTCTTTGGTGGGGCCTGTACGCTGTTGGAAGGTGCAGGTTCTTCTTCTTCCTCCTCGTCTTCCTCACTCTCATCCACTTCAACCTCGAGCTCTCCACTATCGGGGCTGAGGTTGATAACAACTTCATCTTCATCAGGCGTCGAGAGGGCAGGCGGTGAGTTGGAGGGGCCAGGCTGAGAGGGGTCAGAGTTGGAGGGGCCAGGCTGAGATGGGTCAAAAGGTGAGGTGGCAGGCGGTGAGGTGGCAGACGTCGAGGTGGCAGAGGAAGCCTTCCTGGCCTTCTTCACGCCTTTCTTATGCATGGTACAGGGCAGGGCAGGGTAGGGTGCAGAGGGTGGCAAGCAGGGCAGGGTGCAGAGGGTGGCAAGCAGGGCAGGGCAGGGTGCAGAGGGTGGCAAGCAGGGCAGGGCAGGGTGCAGAGGGTGGCAAGCAGGTGGCAGGGTTGGCTTGTTGTTTGCTGCTCCGGTGTGGTGAGAGGTGTGACGGGAGTGTCCCCCGCTGGTCCTTATATACCCCCCGTACAACGTTGCCGCGTCTTCCCGCCAACACGCAGCGCGGCGGTGCTGCCAGATGCGCCCGGACTAACGTTAACTGTCCCGTTTGACGGGAGTATTTTATGATTGACGGGAGCAGCTTACGTTTGACCGGGCGAGCTGCTACGTCTTACGGGGCTGCTCCCGTCAGACGTAGCCGATCGCCCGGTCAGACGTAGGATTTCCCGACTTGTGACATACGTGAGCGCGAGCCCCGTATCTGATTTGAAATCCAAAACATACCGGGCGGCCTTGGCCGCACCAACCACCTCCCCGACCAGCGTGGCTACTCCCGCCATGCGTACCAACCCCCACGACTAGACACAATTTTATTTACGTTTTGCGTACTAAGCCCTTACGTTTTACGTATTCGGTTGCCAACTACCAATAAACCTTCGTACGGGAGCATACGGGAGCATATACGTGAATGTGTGACCCCAGCATTATCATCTGATCTAACTATTATTTCCAATTGGGGCAGAGAAAACCGTGTTGCCTTTAATGCTTCCTCTCACACCGCACTCCTAGACAAAGTAGACAAAGATAGCAAGTGGTCAATTGGACACACTTGAATAGTATCTCTCTCTGATAATCTATTTCCCTCTCACTCTCACTCTCACTCTCTCTCTATCGTAATCTATTTCTATCTCTCACTCTCACTCTCTCTCTCTCTCTCTCTCTCTCTCTCTTTCTTCTAAGGATTTTAATACGGAAAGCTAAAATATAGGAGTTTTTTCTCGTATTGTCTGAGAAATAAGAGGCTTTACTTCCTTCCTCGCTTCTCATAACGAACCCAGAACATCCTCATCTATCTCAATCTCTGAAGGGGAGATGAGCCGTTATTCTGGTCCCCCTTATCCCTCATACTTAGCCCCATTAGTTTTCAGATTTTGTGACGTTCGGCTATTTAGTTTGTCGATTTTAAGACCTTTCGCCCCATTTCTTTATCAATATTAAGACCTTTCGTGCTATTTAGGTGTTGATTTTTTTCCTGGCGAACGATAGTGAGCCTGTAATTTTGGAAGAACCGGCCTTCGGCCGGGACCATTTTCTAACAAAAAAATTACAAATTAATCTAGAATGGGGATCTAATGGATGTTTTCTTAAGCTTGATGGAGGTCTAGGGAGGAAACATAAAAATAATAAAAAGATACGTAATTGATCAAATAAATACCCCCCCCCCCCATCCCCTTTGAAGCTCACAAATTTGCATATTCATATTTTTTTCCCGTATTAGATTCTCCCTTGTAATGGCCATCTTCAGAAAGAAATATAAAATTTGTTTCAAGTTATATGATGACAAAAGTTTCCGACTCAATTTTGAAATCTTATCGTGTTATGTGTGCGCGTGTTTTTTTTTTTTTCTAATGTGGATGAGGGAGACAAAAGGCAAAACTGCCTGTATCGAGTGCCTCCCCCAGAGTTAAAAGAGTGACAGGGCCAAAATCAAGGAACGTTCGAGCCAAAATGTCTGGACACACAGAATTTGAGACAATTTAAGTTATAGGATGAGGGGAAGATGGATTCAGGAAGAGAGGTTCAGAGCTCAGCTGTTGAATAGAAGAATGATTGGGTGTAACGATTCACTCTTGAGTTGGAGAGTTGTACAGAGTAGGGGTCGGATTGTGTTGCAAGACAGGTACTACGTACCCTACGTAGAGGAGGTGGTATGCACTGAGAGAGCTCTGAGGAACACTGATTATTGTAGTAGCGATAGAATAGCGAGAGATGCAACATTGCGGCGAAGAGAGAGAGATTGCAGAGAGTCGGTGAGTGGACGGGAGTTAACGATACGAAAGGCTTTCCTTTCTACTTTGTCTAGAAGTGCTGTGTGAGAGGATCCTCCCCACACATGTGAATAATACTTAATACAAGGACGCACTGTGCCCCTGTACAGAGCAAGAAGCTGAGCAGGGATAATGAACCCCTTGAGGCGGTTTAGCACATCCAGCTTTTGGGAGGCTGCCTTAGCAAGACTGGTAATATGGTCCTTCCAAGAAAGAGCAGAAGAAAAAGAGACACCGAGAATACTGAGAGAAGATGAAGGGTTGATTTTTGTATTGTTGAAGAATAAGGGATAGTCCCCTGGGAGTTCACGGCGGGTAGATAAATTGGGTTTTGGAAGCATTAAAGGTAACAAGGTTTTCTCTGCCCCAATTGGAAATGGTAGTTAGATCAGAAGACAAGTGTTGTATGGCTTCATTACGTTTGTCCTTGAGGGTGGTGGTGAACGTTGATATCTCCTAAGATGGAGATTTCTAAGAAAAGAGAAATGGATAGATTGTGTTACACTTTAGAGTTTAGATAGTCAAAACATTTGGGAAAGTCGGTAGAGTTAGAGGAAAGATAGACAGCACAGAAATATTTAGCATGAGAATGACAGGATAGTTTGAGCCATAAAGTTGAGAATTCAGAGGAGTCGAAATCGGGAACACGAGAGCAAGTGAGTTTGTTGTGCACATATGCTCAACATCCGCCTTTGGCTTTGAAACTAGGATAGAGAAAGTAGGAGGATACAGAGAAGGGGCTGCTGGCAGTTGCTTCAGACACCTGCGTGTGTGTGTGTGGTAACCATATAATCTGTTATTAATAGAGCTTACGGTTTCATGACCACATACAGTAATTATAATTTAGATAGATTTAGAAATAATGCAGTTGTTCTTTCAGTCCTATAGATTACTGCATGTGTAGTATATTTATGTTACATCCAATATCCCCCCCCCCCCCTCTTTCTCTCTCTCACTCTATCTCTCTCTCTTTGTTTGTAACTTTGTTTATCTAAATATAATCCTGCTTGACTAGCCTACAGTGACACCAGCGCCATCTGTTGATACAGTATATTAACCACTTGTGTGCAGTTACACTTTATTTTTATATAATCTCTATTTGGTGAATTGTATATTTAGTCACATATTCTATTATATATATACATTTGTTTTGCTTTTTTAGGTAGGTTATCACCCCTGGTAGCCTACTTCTGCATATTTCATACTCTTTTGTTTTTGGTTATTTTTGTTTTCGGTTAGTCTAGGCTATCATCCCTGGTGGCCTATTTCTGCATACGGTACTTCAATTTTTAAATTTTCAGTTAGGCTATCACCGCTGGTGGCCTATTTCTGCGTACCGGTATTTCATTATTTTTGTTTTCGGTTATTTTTGTTTTCGGTTAGTCTAGGCTATCATCCCTGGTGGCCTATTTCTGCATACTTCTATTTTTAAATTTTCAGTTAGGCTATCACCGCTGGTGGCCTATTTCTGCGTACCGGTATTTCATAATTTTTGTTTTCGGTTATTTTTGTTTTCGGTTAGTCTAGGCTATCACCGCTGGTGGCCTATTTCTGCGTACCGGTATTTCATAATTTTTGTTTTCAGTTATTTTTGTTTTCGGTTAGTCAAGGCTATCATCCCTGGTGGCCTATTTCTGCGTACTTCAATTTTTAAATTTTCAGTTAGGCTATCACCGCTGGTGGCCTATTTCTGCTTACCGGTATTTCATAATTTTTGTTTTCGGTTAGGATAGGCTATAACCCCTGGTGGCCTATTTCTGTTTAAATAAACATAAAATTGTTTTCGGTTCGGCTATCACTGCGTATTCAAATTTAATTTAGTTTTGTTTTAATTTTCGGTTAGGCTATCACCGCTGATAACCTATTTGTGTGTATTTCAACATTTTTGTTTTCGGTTAGGCCTATTTAAGTAAGTGAAGCGACCTGAAGGGAGTGAATTGTTTTAAAAGTGAGTTTAGTGTTTTTAAAGTGAGTTAAGTGTTTTTAAGTGAGTGAAGTGATCTGAAGAAAGTGATCGTCACCATGCCTCGTGCCTGTACGAACTGCGCCGGTAGGTTTGGTGCTTCCATGTTTGCTCCTGTCGATCCACAAGTCTGCCGACTCTGCCAGCAACGAGAGGATTTGACAGCAAAATTGGATGAAGCCCACAACAAGATCAACGCCCTCACCAGGAAGCTGGAATCACTCCAAGAGTTTGTAACACTCAACGTTGGAGTATCACTAACTCAAATTGTTTCAACTCCAGCATCCACCACCGCCCCAACGTCATCTGCCAACAATCCAACACCTGCAGTAGACACTGCAGCAGATGCTTCTGACGAACCTGAGCCGACATCAAACCAGGACAGCCGCCCTGTTCACCTTAGTCTCTCCCCCACTCCTCGTGCAAGAAGCCTGCTAGCACGAACAGTACCAACCCCTCGCCCCCGTTCTAACCACTCCTCTCCCCGACCTGTACGTAGAGTCCCGCCACCACAGGTTTCCGGATTTACACCAGTGAGGAACGGTGCATGGCCAACGCAGAAAAGGTCTCATCTACCAGTCACAATGTCAAACAGATTTGAGATATTGGTAGAGATGGAAGACGAACCAGAGGAGACCAGGCTCGTTGGGGATTCCATCCTACGAGGACAGGTCGAAGAGTTCTGCGACAGAGTCCCAAATCAACGAAAAAGATTTTGCATCCCAGGAGCTGGACTGGACGACATTGTGGAAGCCTTCGAAGATACCACAAAGGATGCAAATGAAAATACCCTTTTCGTCATCCATGCTGGTTCAAATGACGTCATGCGCACCAGATCCGAAGAGATGATGGAGAAATATTGCAAGATGATCCAGCACTACAAAAACAAGTCAAGGAATATCATCATCTCAGGCATTCTCCCCAAGATCGACGCACCTGACAAATTCTACGACAAGGCCTTCAGCACAAATAGCCGACTAAAATATTTGTGTCTGAGGGAAGAAGTTGAATTCATCAACCTCTGGGACAACTTCTACAACCAGCCTACACTGTTCCGCAAGGATGGCACTCATCTAAACCCTGTGGGTTCAGCATGCATGGGTCGTCTCCTACACGAAGCAGTCCGCAGCCATGGATCAAAAAACGCCATCCGAGAAGAAGCAGCAGTAACATAAATCATCCAACGCCAAGAAAAAAACAGAGGCAACCGAGGACCACCAGCGATAAGGACCGAAGACAGCAAGGACCGAGGACAGCCATGAACATAAATGTAGATCCGACAAGAACCAAAAATATTATTAAAGAGCGTTTTGTGAGTTCTAAAATAACAAATTTAAAGGCTTTCTATGCAAACGCTCGTAGCATACGCAATAAATTTTCAGATTTAGAGGAGCTAGTATTTACAGAAAATTATGATGTGATTGGCATAACAGAATCTTGGCTCAATACAGAAGATAGAGACTTTTTAGCAGAGTATTCACTTCCCGGTTATGTAATGTTTGAGAAAAGCCGAATAAATCGAAATGGAGGTGAACGTCGACGCAACTTTTGTGCTAATAAAGAATAATAAAGGTACAAAAATAATACTTGCATTAATATACAGACCTCCAGCTCAATCAGTGCAAACTGACCGAGAAATTTACGAATAAATTGCAGATGTAAGTAACTCACAAGATACCGTAATTTTTGGCGACTTTAATTTACCTGTGACCAAGTGGGGCGATACTCTTACTTCACACTCCGGACATGACTTGTATACGAACTTGCAAGAGAGTTCGCTTTATCAATTTGTTCGAACGCCAACCCGTGGTAATAACGTTCTTGACATTGTACTTGCAACAAAAGAAGAATTAATAGAGAATTTGAATGTTGGTGATGAATTCAGTAACAGCGACCGTCGTACGATAACTTTCACTTTAAAGTTTACTAGTAACGAACCAAATAGTAGCATCGAAAAAGTCCCTAATTTCAAGAAAGCAAACTTCCATAAACTTAGAGCTATGTATAAAGAAACTGACTGGAGCTTTTTAATTCACAATAACGACATAAATACATCTTGGAAGTTATTCGAAGTCACTTACCTAAAAGCAGTGCAAGACTGCATACCATCGAAAATACGGCGTCCAGGCCATAATAATAAGCCCAAATGGTGGAATAAAGATATTTCAAACTGCCTGCTTGCTAAAAAATTTGCTAATGATAGATTAAAATCCTCACAAAATGACGAAGAACGGCTGAAATTTGTAGAGCTACGACGCAAATCCAAAATGTTAATTAAGCAAAGTAAAAAGACCTTAGAGTTACATATTGCGAATCAAAGTAAAACAAACCCGAAAGAATTCTATAGTTATATCAGAAAGAAAAAAGTAGTTACTTCAACTGTTGGACCGTTAGTCGATGAAAATGGAGAATACACCAAAGACGAAGTACAAATGAGTAATGCCCTCAATACCTTCTTTGCATCAGTTTTTACAACAGAAGACCTCAGTGATATCCCTACACCATCGCCGATTCAGATTGATAATTCAGATGTTCTAAGCAATATCACCGTTACAGAGAGAGAAGTATTGAATTGTTTAGATAAACTCAAGGTAAATAAAACGCCTGGACCTGATACAATCTCGCCTAGAGTTCTAAAGGAAGCCAAGGATGAGCTCTCCAAACCACTGACATTACTATTCAATAAATCCTTGCAGTCTGGAACTATGGCCGATCAGTGGAAGCTAGCCAACGTAACACCGATATTAAAAAAAGGCAGCAAATCCCTACCCAGTAACTATCGTCCAATTAGCTTAACCTCCGTTGTATGTAAAATGCTAGAAACGGTCATACGAGACAGACTCGTAAATCACTTAGAGGAAAATAACATACTAAATGATACTCAACACGGCTTTCGTAAAAAACGATCCTGTTTAACAAACCTCTTAGACTTCTTCCACGATATCCTCAACCTCTACGATGAGAGTAAAGCTGTAGATATTATATACCTTGATTTTCAAAAGGCCTTTGACAAAGTTCCCCACAAACGTTTACTGCTAAAACTAAAAGCGCATGGAATACAAGACGGTGTGTTGAAATGGATAGAAAATTGGCTCAGCGACAGAAAGCAAAGAGTAGTCATAAACGGTAAGGCATCTAAATGGACCAATGTAAGTAGGGGGGTACCCCAGGGATCGGTACTAGGACCAATTCTCTTTCTAATTTACATCAACGACATAGATGAGGGTCTCACCTGTACAATCTCAAAATTTGCTGACGATACAAAAATTGCAAATAGCGTACTCTCAAAAGAACAAGTTGACGATATGCAACACAATCTAGATAAATTGTCATGTTGGGCCCAAATTTGGCAAATGAGTTTCAATGCGGATAAATGTAAAGTACTACATATCGGATACCTAAATGAGAAAGCAAACTATTCGATGAATGGCACTCAGCTTAAGAATGTAAACAGAGAAACCGATCTGGGAGTAACAATATCGAGTAACCTAAAACCGAGTCAACAATGTTCAGAAGTTGTTAAGAAGGCAAACAAAATAATTGGCTTTATAGGCAGGTCATTTGAGCATAAATCCAAAGAAGTTATCCTAACCCTTTACAATTCCTTAGTCCGCCCTCTTCTGGAATACTGCGTTCAATCCTGGTGCCCTTATTACCAAAAAGATATAAACAAGCTAGAACGAGTTCAACGTAGAGTTACCAAAATTATACCGAGCCTAAAGAACAAACCATACGAAGAGCGTCTTAGAGAATTAATCTATTTCCTTTAACCCAGCGCAGATTAAGAGGTGACTTAATTCAAGTGTTCAAAATCATCAAAGGCATCGACAATATGAACTGTAGTAAGTACTTCACTATCGACCAATCTAATTACACGCGGGGAAACGGTTGCAAAATTATTGGTAAATCTTTTAACTCACACGAATCTAAGAATTTCTTCTTCAATCGAGTTGTCAACTTGTGGAATGGGCTTCCCCGAAACGTTATAGACTGCATCACCGTTGATTCATTTAAACTCCGCCTAGACAAATATCTCGCATCAAACCCGCGACTGACTGCGTTTGTAAATGAATAACTTTATTTTATCCCCCCCTCAGTTACTAACCCATCTGTCCCCTACTAACTTCCTAATCCTGCCACGGACATTAGTTTCAGGGCAGTAATTCCCTTTCCAATGTTCCCTTACCCACTCTAAACCACTGTTTGGACACTTGATCCTCAGTGTTTTGGAGGACAAGCAGCCTGGAAGGGTCACTGGATCTGTTGTTGCTTGGTTTCCTTTGTACTCCTTTGTACTCCTTTGTACTCTCTCTCTCTCTCTCTCTCTCTCTCTCTCTCTCGTAACAACAGCTAACATCATCATCGTTCCCGAGTATCTCACAGCTTTAAACTCACACAGACACACACACACACAGGTTATACCCTCTTTCCTAACATGATCATCGTTCCCTAGTACCGGTATCTCACAGCTTCATATCAACTCATCCTGCAGTACCTCCTCCTTTGTCTCTTTATGACCTCGTATTTCCTGACGACCCAACTTAACACAGCCCAGTCACGGGGATCTAGTAGCTTAAGGGAGCCCACCTCGCTTGTTTCCTCTTTCTCTCCCTTTCTCTTTGGCTTATATCCATTCGGCCCCATTCAGCCTACTGTTTTAAGACGTTTACCCCCATCCAGGTGTCAATATTTTCCTAGCGAGCGGTAGCGAGCCAGCATAAACTGTATATATTTTTGTTTTGATAGCAAGCTAAATTTTTACATTTTTCGATAAAAAAAAAATCTCCGGCGAAGCCGGATTTATCCATACAATGCTGGCTCTCTATCGCTCGCCAGGAAGAAATCGACACCGGGGTAGGGATAAACGTCCTAAAACAGTTGGCTGAATGGGGCTGAATGGATACAAGCCAGGGAAAGAGAGAAAAGGAGATAACATTTAAAAAAAAAACGGTAACCCCCCTTAAGAGGCTGTGTCACTGACAAGGGGAAGTATTGGTAGTAACGATTAATTCATGGACCCATCATCTGTTTATTTCAAGTAATTTAGGAGGATCGTCGTAGATAGAGAGAATTGTTCTGTCAAAAATGAGCAAGAAGATTGTTTACGTTTGTTTAGCCATGTTATTCTCAGGTTCCCTTGCAACATTCTACGGTAGCTAATTAATCTATTCAACAACAATAAAATCATGCTTGGTTATGTATCAGGGAGGACAAATGTTTCTAGTTAAAAGAAATCCTCAGATATATTCAAAGTTAATTCAACGTGTGTGTGTGTGTGTGTGTGTGTGTGTGTGGACATTAAATATAATATAGCCATTAACCTGGGACCACTCGAGGTGATGAGAGTGATGATAGTAATTTTAGTAGTGATGAGGAGGGTGTAATGGTGATAGTGACATGGATGGTGATTATAGTTGTGGTGGGGGGAGGGGGGTGGTGGTGGTGGTAATTACAGTGGTGGTGGTGGTGGTGGTGGTGGTGATTACAGTGGTGGTGGTAATCAATCAATCAATCAATCAATCAATTATCTTTATTTCATAATATACATAATTTATATATACAGTATATTACATATGTTGCGTTCAAGACTTACAACTATTTAATAATAAAATGTAAAAATATTCACCTTAATTAAAAACAAAGTATTACAGTACCAGTTAATTCATAAGACATATACTGCTGCTCCAAGCTTTCTTAAGGAAATAAATCTTAAAAAGAGTATTTTAAAATACTATAACCACAGTAAAGAACATAACATATATTGTCCCCGTTGATAAATAGAATACAGAAATATATAAAACATTCTTAAAATAAAATCACCTGGCTTGACCAAGATTGTACACAGGCTCACGTCTTGGTTCATGTCTTTGAACCCATGTGATCCGAGATTTAACTATGTCTATTTCAGTGTGTGTAATATCAATATTATAGTCATCCTTGAAATATTTTACAATACTAGGGATTAGGTATCCATTTTGCAAATAATATATACTAAATTTTATAACAGGGATGTTAGATCGAAGCAGCCTGTGGTAATATCTTGAATGTATCAAAGCCAGGTGATGTCTCAGCAATAGCTGATCGCATACCTCCGCCACCTCATGACTACTTGCGTATGTGGGAACGTTCAATATGCGTTTTAGTGCATTATTCATGGCTACGTTAAAAGTTTTATAAATTTGTGATGTTAAAACATTATGGTGCCACAAACTTAATCCATATTCTGGAGTGCAGTATGACTCAAAAAGATACATAAAAGTTTTAAAATCAACGCCCTTAAAATCCCGTGATATAGAGTTAAAAGAAGCATAACAGGATTTCAATCTAAGATCAACATCATCTCTGTCATGCAGATTTGAGGTTATGATGTGCCCCAAATATTTGTATGAAGTTACAACCTGAAGATTGTCATTACATAGAACAATATTATCAGTGTTTGGCTTTATCTATCTATCTATCTATTGCCTGACGCCGTGATCCCCGAAGGGGTGGCCACGAACGAACCGCCCCCATGCACCTCTGTCCCCAGTCAGTCGACGCCCCTCCCCCCAACCAGCACCACCTTCGTTCATGTAGTTCCTCACTCCATCCTTCCACCTCATATTCGGTCTACCTCTCCCACTCTGTCCCTCCACCTCGCTCTCGTACACCCTCTTAGTCATTCTCTCGCTTTCCATACGTTCCATATGGCCGAACCATCTCAAGTTGTTCCTTTCACACTTTCCAGCACATCTACCTCCACACCACACCTCCTTCTTACTTCTCATTAGTCTGTCTATCCCTCCATGTAACTCCGCACGCACTCCTTAAGTAATTCATTTCCACTGCTCTCACTCTTGGTCTGAGTCTCTCAACCAACGTCCATGCTTCGCTTCCGTAAGTCAGTGTCGGGATTACCACACTGTCATGCAAGGACTTCTTCACTTCCATACTGACCACCCTATTTCTTGTTACTGCTTTTAGCGTTCCTACAACCCTCTTCCCCTGTTGTACCCTCTCCCGCACCTCTTCATCCATAGTCCCATCTTTACTTAACACACTGCCCAGATACTTAAAAGAGTTGACGATCTCCATAGCCTGACCGTTCAGCTTCACCTCACACTCTGTGACTTCACCCCTTTCGAAGACTATAACCTTGCTCTTCCCCGTATTTACCTTCAAATTCCGTTTTTCGCACACTGTTCCAAACTCATTTACCAGACCCTGCAACTCCCATTCATTATCACTCATCAGAACTGTATCATCCGCAAACAGCAGTATAGGTAGCTTCCACTCAATTCCCTCCCTTTTCAGCGATACACCAACATCCACTGCTCTCGATAGTATTTCTTTCATAACTCCATCCATATATACAGTAAACAACCACGGGGACATCACACACCCCTGTTTCAAACCAACATTCAGGTCAAAGAACTCGCTCTGCTCACTCTCCACACGTACTGCCGCCTTTGCACCCTCATACATGCTCTTCACTGCTTTCAGCAACTTGCCCTCTACTCCGTATATTCTAAGTACTTTCCACAAACCTTCTCTATCCACTCTGTCATAGGCCTTCTCCAAGTCCATAAAGGCAACATACACCTTTTGTTTCTTCCAGATACTTCTCCACAACACAATTCAGGGTAAAAATCTGATCTACACATCCTCTTCCCTTCCTAAAACCTCCCTGCTCGTCGCCTATCCATTTCTCCGTTCTCACTCTCACTCTCTCAATCACTACCCTACTGTATACCTTCCCTACTATGCTTAGAAGACATATTCCTCGGTGGTTACCACACACTCCTCTTTCCCCTTTGCCCTTATATAGGGGGACTATTATGCCAGTCTTCCAGTCATCGGGTGCACTCCCCTTCTCCCATGCTAGTTTGCACATTTTCCATACCCATTCTATCACTATCTCACCACCATACCTCAACATTTCCCCACACACTCCATCTGTTCCTGGTGCTTTCCCCAGCTTCACTCTTTTCATGGCTTCCCACACTTCTGACCTCCTGATCCCCACCTCCTCCTCCACTACTTCTCTTCTTCTCCCTCCCATACCATATCCAGCTATGTTTGCTGGCTCTTCATTCCTTTCATTTAGCAACTCACTGAAGTACTCCCTCCATCTTTCGACTCTCTCTTGCTTCTCGGCTAGCATTCTCCCATTCTTATCTTTCACACCCTTACTGTTTCCCTTGCTACCTTCCCTAACTTTCTTGACTTCTTTCCAGAACAGTTTCTTACTCTCCCTCCATTTTACACTCAGATTCCTTCCAAATTCCTCATCTACTCTTCTCTTACTTTCCTTCACTACTCTTCACCACCCTCTTACTCTCCACGTACCTCGCTCGTTTCTGTCTCTCGGAATCTTCATTCCCTCTACTACCCAACCACTCTCTATATGCTTTCTTCTTTTCTTCCACAGCTATTCTTACCTCTTCTGTCCACCATGCTGTACCTTTCACTCCCTCCCTCTTCTCCTTACTCCACACACCTCCTCACATGCTGCACAGATCTCATCCTTAAACACCTTGCTCATCTCCTCCACTTCCTCCATAACTTCCAGGTCGAACCCACCTAGTCGTCTTTCCACTGCTCCTGTACTCCTCCCTGACCTCCTCCTCCTGCAACCTCTCCACCCTCCTCACCATTCCACCCTCCTCTCGCCTCCCTCCCGCTCTCCTCACCCACTTCTTTTGTATCCTAACCTTAGCTACATAATGATCAGACAGACCCCCTCCAATACCCCTATACACCCTAGCATCCATCACAGATTTCTTCATTCGTTCATCCACACATACATAATCAATCAATGACTTTCGTTCCACCACTGTCTTATCCTTCATCGTCAACATCCGTTTCCACGTGTACCTGTGGATCATTCTGTGTCGGAAGAAGGTGTTGGCTATCCACAGCCTCCTCCCCACACATACGTCCACAAGTGCACTACCATTCCCATTCACCTCTGAGGGTGGGGGGCACCCTCCCACCACTCCCTCAACTTTCCTATCACCCACCTTACCATTCATATCCCCAATCAGAAATATTCTTTCGTTCTTGTCAAACTTCTCCAGGCACGCCTCCACATTCATCCAGAACTCCTCTTTCTTTCTTTCAAGTATATCCTCTGTCGGGGCATAAACGCATACAATCACCCACGTTTGTATTCCTACTTTCATTCTCACCCACACAATCCTTGAACCCACAGACCCATACTCTCTTACACATTCCTTCCATTTGCTACTTACAAACAAACATGCAAATAAACATGGCTTTATATTCTTACTAATTATCATGCATTTTGTCTTGTTTTTGTTAATCTGTAATTTATGTTCATTTAGTTGTAGCAGCAGTTTACTGTAAATTCTTGCCATAGAAGTTTTAGAATGTGTTAATAATACTATGTCATCGGCGTATGCCATGATATTCAATCGTGTTATACCCAGAGTGCATCCTTCTTGCATATCTGTTATATTACTGATAATTTCGTCTATGTATAAATTAAACAGAAATGGCGAAAGAACACCTCCCTGTCTCACACCTCTCTCCACATGACAGAGACGACCATGATGTCCCTTCCACACCACATTAGCATATTGGTTCCGGAGGTAATGCATAACTAAAAATATTAAATCAACGGGGACATCCTTATCTAATAATTTGCATCCCATTTTAAAATGATCCACTCGATCAAATGCCTTGGAGAGATCGACAAAAGTAAGGAAACCAGACTCACCCTTAGCCATATTATTATTCATTATTTCTTTTAACATGAATGTTGCATCCGAGGTTGACGCACCCTTCCTAAATCCAAACTGTCTTGGTAATGGTGGTGGTGGTGATGGTAGTGGTGGTGGTGATGGTGATGGTGATGGTGGTGGTGGTGGTGGTGATGGTTGTCGGGATGGTGATTACAGTGGTGGTGGTGGTGATAGTGGTGGTGGTGATGGTGATGGTAACATGGATGGAGATTACACTAGCGGGGGTAGTAATGATGAAAATACTTATGATATTTGCCCCCAGCAATATCAACAGATTTAGAATAGACTAATGTCAATTACATAATTATGATGTATGTATATCCTCAGGCACAGGCTAGGAATCCTCCTACCCTTGTAAATTTAGGCGAGGGAACGCGAAAGTGGTCCCGGACCCTGAGAATTGGCTCTGTCTTGGGTCGGCTACCCCCAGCAATGGGGTATGTGCCTGAGTATATACTGTACATACATATGAAACATTGATGAATATTAAAATATCAATTGCGACAATATTATACATAACAAGGCTAGTTTAATAAGCAATATCATAAAGAAACAAATTAAGTAAAAATAATTCAATTTCGTAAACATCACTGAATTCCAATAATCAGACATTCGAATTTTTCCCTTTCGTAGAAGCCGAGGGTGTTCCGACCAATAATTATACGATATTCTCACCGATAAAATCGCCGCGTAGACAACTTAGGTCAGGGAGGTGGTGAAAGGGAATAATGAGAGCGAGAGAGTGTGTGAGGGTGTGAGTGTGTGTGTGAGAGTGTGAGAGTGAATGAGAGAGAGATTCACTATGTATATATAATGTTATTATAATATTGCTTGGACTTTTAATGTTATTCAAGATGTGAAACTAATCTTCGTTACTCATAAAATCGTCTAATAGTTGCCATAGTTGCCAGAATAGGATGAAAGGGACATCCCTGCTACTGAAGGGGTTAAGGGGGTAGTGCTTGGTTTTGGGTCTATATATTTATTTATTTATTAATTTTTGAGTTTCCTCGCTAGACCTCCATGAAGCTTAGAAAAACACCCCATAGATCCCCTTTCAAGATAAATTTGTACATTTTCGATAGAAAAATGTCGCGGCCAGAGACCAGTTCCTTCTAAAATTAGAGGCTTGCTATCGCTCGCCAGGAAAAAAATAAGACACCGAAAGGGCACGACAGGTTTAAATATTGAAAAAAAAAATGAGGCGAAAGGTCTCAAAATCGCCAAAGTAACGGAACTAAGGTCTTATAACTTTAAAACTAATATAGTAAACATGAGGGAGAAGGGGGTCCAGTACCCCTACAGGTAAATGTTGTGATGATATTGGGATCCATCCTAATAGGGTATATTCCTAGGGCCATATGTGCTGCTCTCTCAGTCCCCTCTATAGTAGTGTTATTAGTATCTCCATCACCTCCCTTCCCCCTTCAAACCCCTCCTCCTCCTCCTCCCTCCACACCCTTATATTCCTAGGGCCATATGTGCTGCTCTCTCAGTCCCCTCTGTAGTAGTGTTATTAGTATCTCCATCACCTCCCTTCCCCCTTGAAACCCCTCCTCCTCCTCCCTCCACACCCTTATATTCCTAGGGCCATATGTGCTACTCTCTCAGTTCCCTCTGTAGTAGTGTTATCATTATCTCCATCACCTCCCTTCCCCCTTCAAACCCCTCCTCCTCCTCCTACCTCCACACCCTTATATTCCTAGGGCCATATGTGCTGCTCTCTCAGTCCCCTCTGTAGTAGTGTTATCATTATCTCCATCACCCACTTCCCCCTTCAAACCCCTCCTCCTCCTCCTCCCTCCATACCCTTATATTCCTAGGGCCGTATGTGCTGCTCTCTCAGTCCCCTCTGTAGTAGTGTTATCATTATCTCCATCACCCCCTTCCCCCTTCAAACCCCTCCTCCTCCTCCCCCCTCCATACCCTTATATTCCTAGGGCCATATGTGCTGCTCTCTCAGTCCCCTCTGTAGTAGTGTTATTAGTATCTCCATCACCCCCTTCCCCCTTCAAACCCCTCCTCCTCCTCCCCCCTCCATACCCTTATATTCCTAGGGCCATATGTGCTGCTCTCTCAGTCCCCTCTGTAGTAGTGTTATTAGTATCTCCATCACCCCCTTCCCCCTTCAAACCCCTCCTCCTCCTCCCCCCTCCATACCCTTATATTCCTAGGGCCGTATGTGCTGCTCTCTCAGTCCCCTCTGTAGTAGTGTTATCATTATCTCCATCACATCCCTTCCCCCTTCAAACCCCTCCTCCTCCTCCTCCCTCCATACCCATCCTCCTCCTCCCTCCACACCCTTATTCCTCCCTCTCCTCCCTTTATATTTCTCCTCCTCCCTTCACATCCTTCCTCCTCCTTTTGGTGGTGGAGGAACCTTCTGCTTTACGATCCTTTTTTTTATCTAGTAGTTATAAGGTAGCGCCAACGAACTTGACAATAATCTGGCCCCCATAATTTCTCATAACTCAAAATGAATGAAAGCAATCGAGCTGACATTTCCATCATTTGGGAATAGCCCACCAGGAAAAAGGTGTGGATATTTACAGCCAGTTTGCTCTACCCTTTTTTGAGTTATGATAAGGTAAGGGTTCAGGATTATTGTCAAGTTCGCTGGCGCTACCTAATTATATTGTAGCTTAGCAGTGTAGATATACAATCTGCCCTATATGGACCAATAGGTCTGTTGCAGATTTTAAGTCCTTTGTATTTTTTTCTTCCCGCCACACCCTTTTCCCTCCTACTCTTTCTCCTTCCTTTACACCCTCCCTGCTCTACCTTCTCCATTTGCACCCCTTCTCCTACTCCCTTCACTTCCCTCCTGTACATCCTCCTCGTCCTCCTTCCTCTTATTATCTTCTCTTCCATCCTCTTCTTCTCCCTCCCTCCACACCCCTCTTCTCCCTTTGCACTTCTCTTCCTACTCCCTTCACTTCCCTCCTTCTCCTCCTCCTCCTCCTCTTGCTCCCCCTCCCTTCACACCCCTCCTCCTCCTCCCTTCACATCCTTCCTCCTCCTTTTCCTTCCTTTACATTTGTTCTCATTCTCCTCCTCTTTCATCCTCCCTTCACGTACCTCCTTCTCCTCTAACCTTCCCTCCCCTATTCTCACTTTTCATTGTCCACATATTACCTGCCCCTTTCATTCCGTCAATAAGTAATTAGGCTCAGGTAACAGCTGGTCCACGGAAGGTGTCATTTTTCCTTCACATTAACACGTACGCCCACTTACGCCCACTCACGCCCATGTCCATACCTCCAGCTGCTAGATACCTTTTTTTGAGTTAGCTTATTTCGCTGTGTATAAATATGGAAAATACAATATAGAATTTTGCATTCAAACTAATAGGCTAAGACTCCATTTTAATTGTCAATCCATGCCAATTTGTATCTCAAGAAGTAAAACAAAGAATACACACACATACACACACACACACATTTTCAGCTCATGAGGCTGCCATTCTTTAATAAACCGTTTATTATTATTATTATTATTATTATACATACATACATACATACACACACATACACACACACACACACATACATACATACACACACATACACACACACACACATACATACATACACACACATACACACATACATACACACACACAAACACACATACATACATATACATACACACACATACACATTGCGTGGATTCCCCTTGACGAACAAGTAACTGAGTGAGTAACACACACACACACACACACACACATAACTGTGAACCCTCGTCTCAGGGCTCTTGTCGGCTTGAGACCATTATCACCTTATTTATGTTACTCTTCATTCCACACACACTCACACCTCTCTCTCTCTCTCTCACTCTCTCTCTCTCTCTCTCTCTCTCTCTCTCTCTCTCTCTCTCTCTCTCTCTCTCTCTCTCTCTCTCTCTCACACACTGTTTTATGCCTTCTCCACAAAGCTCTCCATCCCCCATAGGCCACCTGATGCTGCCGTAAAACTCACAGCAATTTGCCGCGAGCGAGATTTATAAGACCTAGATCAAATTGACTATTACAGCAAGGGGGTTTTATGGGATTCTGGGTGTAGTGTCCCGAGTTCGAATCCCGGGAGGACCAAATGCTTTCATTAATATATTCAAGTATATTGGGGTTTGTAATGAAGGATTTATTTCAAGAATGGGGTGTTCCTTAATAATTAAAATATAAGATAAGATTCGCGAAGGGAATCTTGTTTGCTTTGTGCTTGATGGAGGTCTACGGAGGAAACCAACACCACACATATATATAAATATATATATAAAAGCTTTAACCCCTTCTGTACCGGCGACGTCTTTTAAACAAAATGTCTAGCTATATTTTGACGATTTTTGTGTATTTTAAGTAGGATCTGTGGTAGTAAAAAGGGTTAAATGGTACAGTTCGAAGCCTATTAATTGCTGGAGGCTCTTTTTAGACAGAATAAAATCGTCTAATAGTAGCCAAAACAAAGTTAAAGGGACAGCATCGGTATAGAAGGGGTTAATTAATTGCATAAAGGTAGTTTGAACACAATCAAAGGCTATAATCTGCATGTAAGGACTAATTGTTGAGAATAAGGCTATAACAGGTTTTCTATTTGTGTATATGTTTGATGCAGGCCTAGGGAGGAAACTAACACATCAGAAATGAACAAATAAATAAATTAAAGTTTAATTAGTTGTATAATTATACTGTAGGTAGTTCGAACACAATAAAAGGCTATAATCTGAATGTAAGGACTAATAATTGTTGACAATAAGGCAATACCCGGCCTTAACACAAAGGTTATTGCCTCTGAAGGGGGGTCACCTGCAATATTATCTCCTTTTCTCTCTTTCTCTGGCTTGTATCCATTCGGCCCCATTCAGCCAACTGTTTTAAGACGTTTATCCCCATCCAGGTGTCGATTTCTTCCTGGCGAGCGATAGCGAGCCAGCATTGTATGGATAAATCCGGCTTCGCCGGAGAAATTTTTCTATCGAAAAATTTACAAATTTAGCTTGCTGTCAAAACAAAAATACATATATGCTGGCTCGCTACCACTCGCCAGCAAAATATTGACACCTGGATGGGGGTAAACGTCTTAATAAAGTAGGCTGAATGGGGCCGAATGGATACAAGACAAAGAGAGACGGAGAGAAAGAGAAAAAAAAGCGAGGTGGGCTCCCTTAATCATTCATTAGGATGGGGGGTGTTCCGGGCCGGGCGGAGAAAAGGTTCGTAAAGGGGGATGGGCGTATTTATTAAAGGGGGATGGGCGTATTTATTTACTCATTTATTGACCTTTATATTATTTTTCTAGTTTCCTCCCGAGACCTCCATCAAGCTTTAAAAAATACTCCCTAGCTCCCCCCCCCCCCCCCACCCTTCAAGATAATTTGTACATATTTCGGTAGAAAAATGTCCCAGCCGAAGGTCGATTCCTCAAATAATTATAGGAGAAAATCGACACCTAAATGGCACGAAAGGTCTTAATATTGACAAAGAAATGAGGGATGAGAGATCTTAAAATAGCCAAACTAAAGGGGTGAACGTCCCAAATCTCAAAACTAATGGGACTAAGCACGAGGAAGAAGGGGGTTCCAGAAATAAAACAAACCAAACCTCCCCTTAATCACTCCTTGGGACCTGGGTGGGGGAGGGGGGGGGGGGGGGAGGGGGATACCTCTTGCAGTGTTTTTGGTGATGGATGATAAACGGGTTGAACTCTGGGAATGGTTGAGGAATTGTCGTTTTAAGGAAATATATGATGTGTGACAATGGTAGGGTTTTGTTTTGTTTTGCCTATTTACTTATTTATGTTGTATTTTCCTCGCTAGACCTCCATCAAGCTAAATAACACGCCCCTACACCCCCCCCCCCACCCCCTCCCCCTTCTAGATAAATGTGTATATTTTATCGGCAGCAACTATCTATAGCTTAACAATATGGGTTCCAAGAGTCCATTAATTATAAGTGAACCAGAAATCATGATCCCTAGTTTCTGTATCTCAAAAACGGCTTTGAGCAAATGGGTTGTATATGTCCACGCCTATAGCCCGTCTGATTCGTCCTAAATTGTAGAAAAAATAGCTCGATTACTCTGGTCGTTTATGAGTTAAGGGGCCCTCACACAGTCAGGAGTGCGAGCTAGAGTCACTAGGAGTAGGGGAAAATTCGGACTCGCGGGCCTATTTGCGGTGAAAATCGATGACTCCTAGTGACTCTAGCGACTCCTAGCGACTACTGTTAGACTCCCACTCACTCGCGGTGAAAATTGATGACTCCTAGTGACTCTAGCGACCCACTAGCTCGCACTCCTGACCGTGTGAGGGTCTTTACAGAGGTTAGTGGTCACGATTTCTGGTCTACCTATAATGAACATAATACACTTACGTCATAAACATAATAGATATAGTCTGTCCCCACTCTCCAAAAGCATTAACAATATATCTCTCTCTCTCTCACTTACACACACTCTTTCTCTCTCTCTCTCTCCACCCCTCCCATCAGAACAAAGGCCCGGATCTCTCAATTATCATGATTTATGGCTGCATTGCTGCATTACCATCGGCTATTGCAAATGAGGGGAGCTGCATTGGGAGGGAGGAAGGGGAGGTTGCAATGGGGGAGGGGGGGGGGGGGCTGCATTGTGGTGACCGCATTAGGACTCGGCGGAGGAATGGAGATCTATCGGGCAATGAATTAATTGTGAATATGAAAGAGGAAATTCTAATGGGGCGATTATAGGACCTTCCCAGGCCAGCCGTATGAAGGGAGATAGGCATTGCTTCTTTGTTCGGGTTATCCATACCATCACTATACCCAGTTCATAATAGGTAGGCCAGAAATTGTGACCCTTATCCTCTAGAAAGAAGTAAATATGAGTCCTAGTATATTAACCCGTTCACGCATAGCATGCCATTTGTGCACTTTCCGGGATACTTAAAAACCTTTGTGATTATTAGGGGTCTTTTAGAAACCTTTAGTTTACCTACTTCATCCTCTTCAGTTGTCTTTGAGTGAGCTGTGGGCAGAAACCTAATTTTGGGGTGGTACCGTAATTATGAGATTAAGATCATTATATTTCTGAATGCTAAACGGCAACCACCGAGTCCACAGGATAGCAAGAGAGGCTTAAAATGGTTAACACAATACAAAATTCACTTGACATGTCACACTGTAGAAATAAGTTGAATTATTTAAGTTAAGGTGGACCTAAGCAACAGGTAATTAACCATGCATTTGTAATAAATGGATCTATCTATGTTATTATTACATTGCTTAAAATATATATACAGTATATTCTGAAGGGTAGAAAGAGAATTACACAGAATTACACATACTGTATACTCAGATCACACAGACCTTGCGGTCCCTACTAAGTGGTCCGGCATTAATATTACTAGACAGGGACAGTTTATTGTAGAATAATAGGACAGCAAAGTAGGAGAGAGAGAAAGAGAGAGAGAGAGAGAGAGAAAGAAAGAAAGAGCGAGAGAAAGATATAGAGACTGAGAAAGGAGTGTTCAAGAAAGTAATCAACCTCCTCCTTTTACTATCATCATTAACATTAGTCCCCGCCTCAGGCCAGCCAAACATAATTATCTCATGTTATTACATTTCATCAACAAAAATCACCTCCAGGCATTTTTAAGGGGGATGGTCGTATTTATTTGCTCCTTTATATATTTTGTATCATGTTTTTAGTTTCCCCCCTAGACCTCTATCAAACTATTATACCCCCTAGACCCTCTTTTAGGATAAATGTGTACATTTTTCGGTAGAAAAATGTCCGGGCCGAAGGCCGGTTCCTCTTAAATTACAGGCTCGCTATCGCTCGCCAGGAAAAAATCGACACCTAAATGGCACGAAAGGTATCAAAAATTGCCATCAATGGGGCGAAAGTTCTTAAAATCACCAGACTAATGGGGCGAACGCCTTCAAATCGCAAAAGCAATGGGGTTAAACATGAGGGAGAAAGGGGCCCAGAAAAATAAATCCGTCAAGTGGAAATCTCCCGTTAACCTCACTGGCCGTCTTCTTGTTAACTACTTTCTGTACATAAAGATTAGTTGTTAAGTCCTTTTTGAATTAGTGGAAGACTATTAACCCCTTGAAGCTCTGACGCCTTTTAGCAGTTTATTATGGCCATCATTATACGATTGTATGCAGCTTAGGAAGGATCTGTGGCTATTAAAAGGGCAAAGGATATCTCAATCAACCTTCTGACTTCCATATACCCTTCCTAATCTGAATAAAATCGCCTAATAATTACCAGAAAACAGAAAAGAAATGCGTATTGGATCTTGAAAGGGTTAAGTCCTTTTGAATTAGTGGAAGACTATTACAGACGTGTAATTTATGGAGGGTGTTCTTCCTAGCAGATTTATGGAGGGTGTTCTTCCTAGCAGATTTATGGAGGGTGTTCTTCCTAGCAGATTTATGGAGGGTGTTCTTCCTAGCAGATTTATGGAGGGTGTTCTTCCTAGCAGATTTATGGAGGGTGTTCTTCCTAGCAGATTTATGGTGGGTGTTCTTCCTAGCAGATTTATGGAGGGTGTTCTTCCTAGCAGATTTATGGAGGGTGTTCTTCCTAGCAGATTTATGGAGGGTGTTCTTCCTAGCAGATTTATGGAGGGTGTTCTTCCTAGCAGATTTGTGTAGTTTATTTATATAATTTTCATAGAGATCATTTGGCATAGTTGACGCCCTTTGCATTATATTCTGGCAACTATTAGAATATTTTATTCAACTTAGGAAAGACCTCTAGCAATAATAAGGCTTCAAACTATCTCAAGCAACCCTTTTAACTACCACAGATCCTTCTTAAGCTGCATAATATCGTTTAAATATAGCTAGAATAAAATATAGCACACGTCGCTGGTACTCAAAAGGTTAATTGATCATAAACTATATAATTATAATGTCGATATTGCTAGTTATATATGATCTTTATGTCGTAAACTAAGGATACTATTTAGCTAATATAACGTAATATTGATCAGATATCTACCACAAAATCTATCTACATACTCAGTGAATTTGTGTTTTGTTTTTGCGATGTTGTGTTTTGTAATATGTTTTACAATGTACAGTACAATCGGGGGTATTAAGTGTTGTCATCGATTCCAGTGGTTTTCGCTCAAAAAGTGTTATTGGTATCTTTATAGTTACTGGGAAAAGTGCTTATCCCTCAGAGTATTAGTCAGTGTCCGAAACTTTGTGAAATATATGACAACACTTATTAACCTCGACCGTACTCGATGGTAATATCTGCCCGCCTTCGTTTGTTGTACTAAAACCTGAGTAACATGAAACCTTTTAGTTGTGGATATTGCCTGGTGAAATGAATCCTTTCAGTCAAAAACTTGACCTCATAAGCTTCTTGACCAGTGTTGACGATATATATTGAGGGAAAAAAACGTTCGTGTGATACCGGTTTCAAAACATTTTAAATTAAGGGAGGACGGGCTTCTTTATTTGTTCATATATGTATTTTTTGTATTAATATTATTTATATATTTCCTTCCTACACCTCCATCAAGCTTATAAAACACCCGCCCAAGAGATAAATTTAAATTTGTTGTCGATAGAAAAATGTCCCGGCTCTTAAATTAAAGGCTCGCAATCGCTCGCCAGGAAGAAATCGAAAACTACTAGGAAGAAGGGGGTACAGAAAAATGGCCCATCTCCCCTTAAGCTTCACTGTGACCATCTAGAGCGCCATATGAAGCACCCAACATTTCGAAGCTTCAATCGATAATCTCGGGGCCTCACAAATGTTACAGGCTACTAAACAGCCTGTACAGTCCCGAAGTTGAAAAAAGAAAAGGACAAATTAGTGACAAAATTGATACGGCACCGACGTAACAAAAAATGTAAGAAATAGGGAGACTGCACACGAGCCTCCATAAAAATACATCAGGTCAATAAGATGGGTCGCGTTTATTGTTCCTTAAGGGGAGGTTTTTAGTTTGTTTTCTACTCCTTCAACAATCTTAAAATTTCACCCCCTCGAACCCCTTTCAAGATAAATTTGTACATTTTTCGGTTGAAAAATTTCCCGGCCGAAGGCCGGTTACCCTTAAATTATAGGCTCGCTATCGCTCGCCAGGATAAAATCGACAACTTAATGGCACGAAAGGTCTTAAAATTGACAGAATGGGGCGGAAATTCTTAAAATCACCAAACTAATGGGGCAAACGTCTTAAAATCTCAGGAGCAATGTGGCTAGACATGAGGGAGAAGGGGGTCAAGAAAAAAGTCCCTCAAGTGGAAATCTCCCCTTAAGACGCTCGGGCCGCCGGATTCGTTCGCCGGTATCGTAAGCGAATTGTAGTGTGTCCGACGAAAAGTGGGCGGAGTCAGTCGGCCTCTCCAGCCCGCTCACAATCGGCCATCGCCAGGTTCCCCAGTCAAGGGACTGGAGTTTCGCAGAGAGGCTCCCGTCCTGACGTTAATCTTGACTTACAGTGTGCTGGCCTAATAATCCAATATAATAGGGTTGATAGCCTCTGAACTCCTATTTTAACTAATTAATCTAGGTTCTTGGCTTCCGTGGTGGGTGGGGCAGGGAGGGGGGAGAGGGTAGGAGGTACACACCTTCCTGGGCTTATTGATATTTTAGGCTTAAGGGGGCTCACTTTTTGTTTTGTTCTTCTCTTTCTCTCCCTCTCTCTTTGGTTTGTAACCATTCGGCCCCATTCAGCCTACTGTTTTAAGACGTTTACCCCCATCCAGGTGTCAATATTTCCCTGCCGAGCGGTAGCGAGCCAGCATATATATATTTTTGTTTTGACAGCAAGCTAAATTTGTAAATTTTTCGATAGAAAAATGTCTCCGGCGAAGCCTGATTTCTCCAAACAATGCTGGCTCGCTATCGCTCGCCAGGATGAAATCGACACCTGGATGGGGATAAACGTCTTAACCCTTAAAACAGTTGGCTGAATGGGGCCGAATGGATACAAGCCAGGGAAAGAAAGAAAAGGAGAGAAAGAGAAAAAAAAAGCCGGTGACCCCCCTTAACAGTGTGCCTCAGGAACAATCTTGAGCGGGATGGTGTTTTTAGTTAAATTGGCTGCGAGCGCTGACACGAGAATCTGCTAGGTAATCAGTCAACTAGAGAGAGTGAGAGTCAAAGGCTTGCAAGAGAGATAAAGAGCTTAGGGGGGGGGGGGGGGGGCAATGCAGTTATCAGAGACCATTAGCCTAACGACTCTGAAGGATATACTTGTATATCGGTCGCATCTACCCCACCCTTAAGGGGGGTCACCGGATTTGTTTATCTTTCTCTCCTTTTCTCTCTTTCCCTGGCTTGTATCCATTCGGCCCCATTCAGCCAACGTTTATCCCCATACAGGTGTCGATTTCTTCCTGGCGAGCGATAGCCAGTTAGCATTGTATGGAGAAATCCGGCTTCGCCGGAGAAATTTTTCTATCGAAAAATTTACAAATTTAGCTTTCTGTCAAAACAAAAAATATATATATGCTGGCTCGCTACCGCTCCCCAGGAAAATATTGACGCCTGGATGGGGGTAAACGTCTTAAAACAGTAGGCTGAATGGGGCCAAATGGATACAAGCCAAAGAGAGAGGGTGAGAAAGAGGAAAAGAGCGAGGTGCAGGCCCCCTTAATGCACATGTTTCTATCTCGGTCTCATCTATCCCCCTTAATTATCAGGTCCCCTTTCTCGAGCCCCCTTGTTGTCTTATCTATATTATCTGCTATTAAGGGGAGGCAGACCGTTGGTCTATTAAGGGGAGGCAGGCCGTTTGTTTGGTCTATTAATTCATTTATTCATATATGTTTTTTAGTTTCCTCCCTAGACCTCCATCAAGCTTAGAAAAACACCCCCTAGACCCCCCCTTCAAGATAAATTTGTAAATTTTTTGGTACAACAATGTCCCGGCCGAAGGCCAGTTCCTCTTAAAATTGCAGGCTCTCTTTCGATCGCCAGGAAATAATCAACACCTAAATGGCACTAAAGGTCTTAAAATTTACAACGAAATGGGGCGAAAGGTGTTAAAATCGACAAACTAATGGGCCGAACGTCTTATAATCTCAAAACTAGTGGGGCTAAACATTAGGGAGAAGGGGGTCCAGAAATACGGTGTTCCTCCCCTTAAAGGGGGGGGGGGCAGCGTTTGTACCCCCTTCTATCCCATACTTAACCCCCTTTAGTTTGAAAATTTTAAGACATTCGCCCCATTAGTTTGGCGATTGTAAAGCCTTTCGTGCCATTTAGGTGTCGATTTTATACTGGTGAACGATAGCGAGCCTGAAATTTAGAAGGAACCGGGAGTATTTTTTCACCGAGAAATGCAGAAATGCAGAAATGTATCTCCTAGGGTGGTGCTGGAGTTCTTTTTAAGCTTCACGGAGGTCTTGGGAAGAAACTAGAAAAAAAGAAAAAAAAACATAACCCCTTCTATACCGGCGACGTATTTTGTATTTGAATTCAGCTACATTCCTAACAATTGTATGAAGCTTAGGAAGGATATGTGTAAGGGGAGATGGGCCGTTTTCTGTTCCCCCTTCTCCCTTATGCTTAGCCTCGTTAGTTTGTCGATGTTAAGACCTTTCGCCCCATTTCTTTGTCAATATTAAGACCTTTCGTACTATTTAGGTGTCGATTTTTTCCTGGCGAACGATAGTGAGCCTGTTATTTTAGAAGAACCGGCCTTTGGCCGGGAAATTTTTCTACTGAAAAATGTACAAATTAATCTAGAAGGGGGATCTAATGGATGTTTTTAAAGTTTGATATACGTCTAGGGAGGAAAGTAGAAACATAAAGAATAAATTAAAATATTGACCAAAAAGTGAAGCATCTCCCCTTAAAGTTAAACGATTAATTGAGGTGGTTTGTAGTCTTCTAATTGGCAGACGTCCTTCCTAAGCTGAACAAAAGTGTCTAAGTGTACCGGTAGCTGAAATCAAATAATAAAATACGTCGCCGGTAAAGAAGTGGTTAACCCCTTCAGTACCATGACGTCTGTTGACCTTTTTGATTATGACTAAAATTTGATGACTTTATGCATGAAATGACGGGTCTGAAGACAAGCCATCCAAGAAACAGTTGCAGAATAGCCAGTCTGCAACTCCAAGACCCTATAAAGACAAGAGAGCAACAGGAGAAGACAAGAGAAATACAAGAGTCCCATGCTCTAGCCAACGCACAAATACCAAAGCGACCCCTGTTTCCCCGTGCTCTAAGACAACAACCACCCACCACTAGAATGGGAAATTCTAACCACCAATCAACGTCCCGCTCTCCAGCCCTCCCCCCAACCCTAATAGCCAACTACAGCACAGCATTTCCTCAGCTCCCGGATATGGAATATACTGAAGAAATGTTTATGCAAATAAAACATCAACGGCCTGAAGCCTACCGATATAAATGGATATAGACAAGAGGACACATTGTGACAAACCGGAAGATATAATAAACCTCTACCAAGAACAAATCTTAGGCGAGCTATAGCCATGTTTGTCTAGGAATGCAGCTCATGGACGTTTCTGTACACGTCCCATTTCTCCATTATTAAGCTAAATGACTAGTATTTAAGCCATTAATAAACTACCTAATATACTGTAGATAGAACAATGTAAATAACCACTATGTATACCTACGACAAGCAATTACCTCACAATTTCCTCCCAGCCATTTCCCCATATCCCTCTGATTTTGAAAACCTGTAAACGAGAGTCAAGGAAAAAGCCGCACATTATCTCAACGAAATTGTAGAGAAGTATGCAAACCACACTTACGATACTATTCTAGACCTACCCAGGAACAGAGTAGCTAATCCACAGTTGTAGCTTGTACCAACCTGCCCCTACCCTGCCCGGAGAGTGTGCTTACCTGAATTGCCCCTGAAGTCCTGTTCGAGTGATGCCCTACCCACCTGAAGTGCTGCTCGAGTGACACCCTACCCACCTAAAGTGCTGCTCGAGTGACGCCCTACACCCCGGAAGTGCTGCACCTCGGACCCACGACCTACGTTGGCCAGACCTGTACTCTCTTCCCCTGCCCTCCAAATATTCAGTAAGTGTTTCTGTGTATTTTACATTGTGTTATTGTTGTCAAGGTAAAATAAGATATGTGATCCGTGTTGTGCTAATTACCTCTGAGATCTGTGCCTAAGATCCTTAATTGCGTACTGTGTTAATCCTTCTCAACCTTACATATCATCTGTGTTAAAACTGTGTATAAGTCCTAAACCTATTATTTGATTAATTTTCTACAGAACGTCTTACGCATACGTTATATAATTGTGTTCAGTTATTCCCTTTGCCACACGCTCACAGATTTGTCTATATAATATGTATTCTGTTAGGTATTTTGTGAGTTGAGGTCAAAGTGTATTTCGTGATTTGATTTCCCTACCTAACTGACTTTACCTAGAACCTACGCCCATTTTTATAACGCATTTACCTTAACATACTTAATTTTTATCCCTATAATCCCTGTGAAAACCTCTTTCCCCCAGCTTCCCTGATTACGTTCGACTACATAATCACCTTTGTAATTATTTTATGAATTCGTATTGTCGTTCATTTGATTACTGATGTAAGTAATTCTGATTCTTCGTGCTCAGGAATGCCACCATTGCATAGATTCTGTTACTTAATTCCACATCACTTACCATACACCTTTTATTCTAGTGTATGTTCATTATAAGACTCTGTTAACTCATTCAGATCTCTTAAGAATACTGATATTAGTATTTCTTTAGCTTAACTTCGTCGTATGCGCCCAAGTTCTTTTGTTAATTAATATATTGTTAATTATCCTTGTACGCTATTAATCATAAGCGTTTCCAGAGCGATGACTAACTTCATTTAGTTAATTATAATTTGTTCTCCAGTGTAATTAAATAGATTTATTCTATAGTTCATTCATAATTATACGCAAACTTTATATCTGAAATCCTCGGCTCGTTTCGTTATTCTTACATACGATCGTTGACGTGAATATAAGATATTCATTAGAAATTACATAATTTAGTCGACCAACTTAATCTTTTGTACAATAAATTAAATCCTATTCTGCCACCAATTTTAGAATAATATTATTAAAACTACCATTCTAGTTGCACTAACTTTGAATTTAATTTCCACCACCGCAGTCCAGTTCATGACCTGACCTCCCTAGCTAAGTAGGAAGGTCACTTGAGAATACCGCGACTACCTGTGTAGTGCGCCCTGCCCTTCTTCTACCGTATGACTCACCCAGCCTACCTGGGTGTTTATTTTACTCTCAACCCCCCCCCCCCCCGTGTCTCTTTGACTGTACTTTGTTTTCTTTACTTTGTTTCTTTTTCACGTAAGACACTCGACTCACATCGATTGTTATTATTAAGGGTTATTATTTCCATGTTCATGTTCTACTTTTGTTGCTATTTTATTTACTGATACCTATAACCACAATTGTTTATGATTGATCTTATTAAGAATCTCAACATATATGTACCCTGTTCTTTGCATATTATTATTGTTATTGATTCAAGCAAGAAACCATCCCCGACTACGAATCTATATTCGCGAGTTGGAGATTGACATGATTATGTTGAGACATCTATGACTCCTCAAGATACACGTTATCTGAATTAAAATACCATTTATACATTCTATGTGTGTTGTTATTGAGTTCTGTATTATCCTAATTGAATACCTATTCTGTGCTATTAAGAACGTGTTCGGTGTGACCCTGTCGGGCTATATTAAGGTATATAAGTCCATAATTGGATTTTGAGGAGACTATATCATGAGTTGTAAATATTACAACCCGACATAACAATGCAGTTTCAGAAGGACCTGTATTATTATGAGGGGTTATCCAGATAGTTTTTACCCATTTGAGTCGTAGAGGTATATTATAAACTAAATACAATCGTCTAATGGTAACCAGAATACGATGAAGATTACGTCATGGTGTTGAAGTGGTTAATCATCAGGCCCCTTTTCTAGTAGTCCCCTTCTGTCCTTATATATACTGTATAAACCTGCGCCATTATGACAACCCTCTTATTTTCATTGATTTAAGGGAGCCCACCTCGCTTTGTTTTCTCTTTCTCTCCTTCTCTCTTTGGCTTGTATCCATTCGGCCCCATTCAGCCTACTGTTTTAAGGCGTTTACCCCCCTCCAGGTGTCAATATTTTCCTGGAGAGCGGTAGCGAGCCAGCATATATATATTTTTGTTTTAACAGCAAGCTAAATTTTTACATTTTTCAATAGGAAAATGTCTCCGGCGAAGCCAGATTTCTCCATACAATGCTGGCTCGCTATCGCTCGCCAGGAAGAAATCGACACCTGGAAGGGGTAAACGTCTTAAACCAGTTGGCTGAATGGGGCTGAATGAATACAAGCCAGGGAAAGAGAGAGAAGTAGAGAAAGACAAAAAAGCCAGTGACCCCCCTTAATTGATTTCACTAGTTAGGTTCATTTGTAAATTAAGTGGTGGGTTGGTGAAAACAAATATTAATTTATCCAGGTTCAGGAGTAATTTATAGCGAGGCCTTCCCTTTATTGTAGTTAAGGGGAGACTGACCGTTTGTTTGGTCTATTAATTAATTTATTCATATATTTTGTTAGTTTCCTCCCTAGACCTCCATCAAACTTAGAAGAAAAAAAACCTAGACCCCCCTTCAAGACAAATGTGTAAATTTTTCGGTAGAAAAATGTCCCGGCCGAAGGCTGATTCCTCTTAAAATTGCAGGCTCGCTATCGCTCACCAGGAAATCATCGACACCTAAATGGCACGAAAGGTCTTAAAATTGACAACGAAATGGGGCGAAAGGTGTTAAAATCGCCAAACTAATGAGCTGAACGTCGTATAATCTCAAAACTAGTGGGGCTAAACATTAGGGAGAAAGGGGTCCACAAAAACGGTCTACCTCCCCTTACGTGCCCCATTAATTACACCATCCATTATTTTAAACATTCAGTTACCACAGAGCAGATGGGAGTATACATGCACATGCTTATAATAATATGAAGTATTCGAGAATGCATAATATATCGTAGGCTTGTGCATAAACCTTTAACTGTATTGATAGCCTAATGCTTAGTGTGCGGAATGTCGGTGTGAGTATCCTAGGTTCGAGTCCTTGGAGTACCACATGTATTCATTACTTTCACTGATTTAACTAGTTAGGTATATTTGTAAATTAATTGGTGAGTTGGTGAAAACAAATATGAATATAGAGTATTCCTACTCCCTCCTATTATCCTACATCATTGCACGGCTTTCCCTGTGGTTAGACGTTCTGGAATTGACCACTTGCGAGTTTCAGGCTATAAGGAAGTTGCGGCTGTGAACATCGATATCAGAGAGAAATGCAATAATAATGTGAGTTTCTGATGGATAAAAAGTATGATAAACTTGTTTTTATGTTTTTATAAATATATTATGACTGTATTTTAGATGATAATTCTGCTAAATAATGATGGCCACAGATCCAACTTCCTTATAGACTCAAACTCGCAGGTGGTCAATTGACCACTTGCAAGTTTCAGGCTATAAGGAAGTTGGAGCTGTAGACATCGATTGTAATAGAAATGTAATAATAATGTAGGTTTCTGATGGCTAAAAAGTATGTTTAAATGGGTTTGATGTAATTATAGATGTACAGTAGTACAACCGTATTACTGCTGGTAAATCTGCTCATTATCGATGTCTACAACTCCAACTTCCTTATAGCCCCAAACTCGCAAGTGCTCAATTGGCTCCTTGAATCCAGAATGACTCTTTTACTCGATTAATTTGGAACACCTTAACCCCTTCTATACCAGTGACGTCTTTTTGTCTTTACTATAACTATATTTAGACGAGTGTATGCAGATTATAATGGATCTGAAGTAGCAAAAAGGGTTAATTAAAACAATTATAAGCCTGCGAATTGTTGGAGACCCTTCTTAAATCGCACAACATCGTCCAAATATAACTAGGATAAAATAAATAATACTTCACCGGTACAGTCGCGCTAATAAGTGATGTTTCGGCACCAAGTATGTTTTGATCAATAATTGGTATCAGCAATGTCTAAGCTTCATTTCTTCATGTCGAGTGAAATACACAAACATGTTCCTACACTTACCCACCCAATTCAACGTCTGACAGACATTAATACAGCACAGAGCAAGCCAAGCGTAATGACAGCTGGGACATGACTTATTAGCGCGACTGTACAGGAGGGGTTGAATAAAGGACAAACAAAATAAGCTACACGATTATAGAGGAACATAATATATTGTTTGTCAATTCGTAATGCTTTAAGGGAGCCCACCTCGCTTTTTTTTTTATCTTTCTCTCCTTTTCTCTCTTCTACTGTTTTAAGACGTTTACCCCCATCCAGGTGTCAATATTTTCCTGGCGAGCGGTAGCGAGCCAACATATATATGTTTTTGTTTTGACAGCAAGGTACATTTGTAAAATTTTTGATAGAAAAATTTCTCTAGCAAAGCCGGATTTCTCCATACAATGCTGGCTCGCTATCGCTCGCCAGGAAGAAATCGACACCTGGATGGGGATAAACGTTTTAAAACAGTTGGCTGAATGGGGCCGAATGGATACAAGCCAGGGAAAGAGAGAAAAGGAGAGAAAGATTAAAAAAGCTAGTGACCCCCCTTAATATTGATGAGTGGCAATATTATATCAAAGCAGAAAAGTGGGCCGTTTTGTTGGTCTATTCAATTAATTCAAGTATTCCTGTATTTCTGATTTTCTTCCCTAGACCTCCATCAAGCTTAGAAATACACGCCCTAGACCCACCTTCAAGATAAATTTGTACATTTTTTGGTAGAAAAATTTACCGGCCGAAGGCTGGTTCCTCTTAAAATATCAGGCTCGCTTTCGCTCGCCAGGAAAAAATCGACACCTAAATGGCACGAAAGGTCTTCAAATTGACAACGAAATGGGACAAAAGGTGTTAACATCGCCAAACTAATAGGCCGAACGTTTTATAATTTCAAAAACAAACGGGGCTAAAAGCGAGGCAGAAAGGGGTCCCGAAACACCAACCAACCCTCCTTAAATTCTGGCAGTACTGAGGTTCCAAAGCTGGCCAAGTAATACTGTTCGAAAATACCATCGGAAAAAAACGCTCCCGTGACACCCTATTCATTCCCCTCCATAGACCTCCATCAAGCTGTATTTAACACCCCCTAGGCACACTTTCAAGATAAATTTTTACATTTTTCGGTAGGAAAATGTCCCGGCCGAAGGCCGATATTACTCTTAAAACTACAGGCTCGCTATCGCTCAGCAGGATAAAATCGACAACTAAATGGTACGAAAAGTCATATTATTGACAAAGAAATGGGGCGTAAAGTCTTGAATTCGCCAAACTAATGGGCCGAACGTCTTAAAATCTAAAAACCAAAGGGACTAAACACAAAGGAAAATGGGGGCCATAAAAACCTGCCCATCCCCCCTCTTAATGGTTGTGTTGTGACCCTTAAGGGGAGGCACACCGTTTTTCTGGACCCCCTTCTCCCTAATGTTTAGCCCCACTAGTTTTGAGATTATAAGACGTTCGGCCCATTAGTTTGGCGATTTTAACACCTTTCGCCCCATTTCGTTGTCAATTTTAAGACCTTTCGTGCCATTTAGGTGTCGATTATTTCCTGGCGAGCGATAGCGAGCCTGCAATTTTAAGAGGAACCGGCCTTCGGCCGGGAAATTTTTCTACCAAAAAATGTACACATTTATCTTAAAGGGGGATCTAGGGGGTGTTTTTCTAAGCTTGGTGGAGGTCTAGGGAGGAAACTAAACAAATATATCAATAATTGAAATAATAGACCAAACAAACGGTCCATCTCCCCTTAATACATAGTACCCAGGCCAGGGTCATAACATCCAAATGACAATGGTCTCCCGTTGACAAGTCTGGAGGGGGAGTTTAAGGGAACCCACCTCGCTTTGTTTTCTCTTTCTCTCTCTCTCTCTTTGGCTTGTATCCATTCGGCCCCATTCAGCCTACTGTTTTAAGACGTTTACCCCCATCCAGGTGTCAATATTTTCCTGGCGAGCGGTAGCGAGCCAGCATATATATATTTTTGTTTTGACAGCAAGCTAAATTTGTACATTTTTCAATAGAAAAATGTCTCTCGCGAAGCCGGATTTCTCCATACAATGCTGGCTCGCTTACGCTCGCCAGGAAGAAATCGACACCTGTATGGGGATAAACGTCTTAAAACATTTGGCTGAATGGGGCCGAATGGATACAAGCCAGGGAAAGAGAGAAAATGAGAGCAAGATAAAAAAAAAAACGGTGACCCTCCCCTCAAGAGATGATGGTGGTCTGTCACTATACTCGGTTTCATTTGATCTGACGGTAAATTGAATCCCTTAGCAGCAAATGTCTCGATATACTTAATGGACAAATGCCAAACCGCTGTGTCTCTGCATCATGTTAAGGGGAGGCAGTTGGTTTTTCGAGTCCTCCTCCTCCCTCATGTTTAGCCCTATTAGTTATGAGATTTCAAGACATTCGCCCCATTAGTTTGGCGATTTTCAGACCTTTTACCCCATTTATTTGCCAATATTAAGACCTTTCGTGCCATTTAGGTGTCAATTTGTTTCCTGGTGAGCGATAGCGAGCCTGTATTTGAAGAGGAATCGGCCTTCGGCCGGGATATTTTTCTTCCGAAAAATGTACAAATTTATATCGAAGAGGGGTCTTGTGGGTGTATTTTTAAGTTTGATAGAGGTTTAGAGAGCAAACTAAACCCCTTCCGTAAACCATTGAACCGAACCAGTAAATTATGCTGCACAATACCGTCTGGGATCCCTTAAGACCAAGTTTATATAAGTAGCACCATATTTCACTACCAAATCATCAAAATAGCTGAGAAGTCTTGATGGGAACTTTGCAATTGACCGTCAGTTGAAAAGAAACAGACTATAGTTGTAATGGTGCTTGCTGACATGGTGTGGTGGTATTTTAAGTCGATATCACACGAGAGCTTTTATAGTCAACATTCGATCATCAATATTTTTCTGGCAACATTTCTGGAATATTTTTCACTGGTATCGGAAACTAGACTGATGATAGATGAATTTAGGTGACAGGAATATTGTAAATGTTGACCACATGAGCTGCCAGACCAGCGTTAAGGATAAATGTTGAGTGAAAAAGCGCTCGTGTGATACCGGCTTTAGAACGAGCTGGTTGGCATGCCCCTTCTGTACCGGCGAAGTCATTTGTATTATATTCTGGCAACTATTAGACGATTGTATTCAGCCTGAGAAGGACGTTTACCCATATAAAGGCTACAGCGTATCTCAATTAATCCTTTTACCCACCATATATTCTTTCTAACCTTCATAAAATCGTCAATATGTAGTTGAAATCGATTAAATAATACGTCGCCGGTACATAGAGGGTTAGTGTAGTTTTGTCAACAAGGAAATTTAACTATGGTTGTTTTAAGAGGGATAGCATAATACTCTCTCTCGCTCTCGCTCTCTCTCTCTCTCTCTCTCTCTCTCTCTCTCTCTCTCTCTCTCATTCCACGCTAGCCCTCATCCTCCTCCTCCCCACACGAGTCTCCCAGCCCATAAATTAAAACTACATTGCTCCCCCTCCTTCCCCCTGGATTTTAATTCGTCTTCGCCCTTATTCCTGTCACACAACTATTCTCTCTTCTTTCTCTCTCTCTCTCTCTCTCTCTCTCTCTCTCTACCCTTGGTAGATGAAAATGGAGATTTTACCAATGAAGATGCCAAAATGAGTAATACTCTCAACAACTTCTTTGCATCAGTCTTTACATCAGAAGACCTAAGTGACATCCCTACAGTACCGCCAGTACAGACAAACAATTTGGAAGTTCTTAGAAATATCAGCATTACTGACGCAGAGGTACTGAGATGTTTAGATAACCTCAATGAAATCAAATCACCTGGGCCCGATACAATTTCTCCTAGAGTTCTAAAAGAAGCTAAATGCAAGCTCTCCAAATCCCTAACGCTGATTTTCAACAAATCCTTGAAATCCGGCGAAATACCTGATGAGTGGAAGCTTGCGAATGTAACACCAATTTTTTAAAAAAGGTAGAAAATCCTTGGCTAGCAATTATCGTCCAATCAACTTGACCTCAGTAGTACGCAAAATTAATTAGAAACAGACTCGTTAATCACTTGGAGGAAAATAATATACTAAAAGACACAACATGGTTTTCGCAAAAAACGTTCCTGCTTAGCAAACCTTTTAGACTTCTTCCATGACATCCTTAATCTATATGACGAAAGTAAGCAGTAGATATTATATACTTAGATTTCCAGAAAGCCTTTGATTAGCGATGAAATTAAAAGCGCATGGAATACAAGGCGGCGTTCTACAGTGGATAGAAAATTGGTTTAGTGAAAGGAAACAAAGAGTAGTTATTAATGGGGAGGCATCAACGTGAATCAATGTAACTAGTGGGGTACCTCAAGGATCAGTGCTGGGGCGAGTCCTTTTCCTAATTTACATTAACGACATAGATGAGGGTCTCACCTGTACAATCTCAAAGTTTGCAGATGACACAAAAATCGCAAATACCGTACTGACAAATGAACATGTTAAAAATATGCAAAACAATCTAAACAAGCTTTCACAATGGGCTAAAATCTGGCAAATGTGCTTCAATGAAGATAAGTGTAAAGTACTTCATATCAGATACCGCAATGAAAAAGCAGACTACTCCATGAATAGCACCCAGCTAAAGAGTGTAGAAAGATAAATGGATTTAGGAGTAACATTATCCAGTAACTTAAAACCAAGTCAACATTGTGCTGAAGTTGTTAAGAAGGCAAACAAAATTATAGGTTTCATAGGTAGATCATCTGAACATAAATCCAAAGACATTATCCTCACCCTTTACAATTCCTAAGTCCGCCCACTTTTGGAATACTGCATTCAGTTCTGGTGCCCTTACTATAAAAAATATATAGACAAATTGGAACAAGTTCAACATAGAGTTGCCAAGATGATACCCTGTCTTCGGAACAAACCATATGTGGAACGTCTTAAAAAACTAAATGTTATCCATTAACCAAGCGCAGATTGAGAGGTGACCTTGTTCAAGTTTTCAATATCATTAACCCTTATTTAGCGGGCTAGGTGGTCTATTTGACCGTAGCGCCCAGCGTTTGTTTTTTACCCTAAATAGGGTTGTTTATGTGATCATGTTCATGCCTAAATAAGACCCAGAGCGTAAAACAAGTATCTATCCCAGAAAGGGCGTAAACAGAGCTTTCCAATGACACCCGAACCATCCTTGTACGACCACTGGTTCTCTTGCAACGATCGTGCAACACGAGTGCAAAAACCCTGTAATTAGGTAATTTCCCTACATAATTCCCTGTGTAGCGAGTGTGAGAGGGGAGGGAAGGGTGGGATTCAGTTCAGTTGGTCCACCGCGGTGGTGGGGGACGGTCATACAGTTGCTAGGCTCCTCACACCGCTCAGCTCTCTCTCTCAGCAACATTACGTGCTGAAAATGACGCACGACATAAGTTGTGAACCGCCACATAGTCCAAATTGATTTCACACGACATAAGTTGCGCACCGACAGTTAAGGGTTAAAGGCATCGACAACATGAACTGTAGTAAATATTTTACGATTGACCGATCAAACTACACGCGGGGAAATGGCTGCAAAATTATTGGTAAATTGTTCAACTCTAACGAATCCAAGAATTTCTTCTTCAATCGAGTCGTCAACTTGTGGTATGGGCTTCCCAGAGATGGCATAGACTGCAACACCGTTGATTCCTTCAAAGTTCGCCTAGACAAGCACCTTGCCCTGAACCCAAGGTTGACTGCATTTGTAATTGAATAAATATTGTCTTTAGTAGTGTTCGTTCAGTAATCTAATAAATCTTAATATTATTTTCCCTGCCATAGACTAAGCCCCAGGGCAGCACTTCCTTCTCACATCTTTCCCACATTATCTCCGAAATACTGTTGCAGCACTTGCAACAGCAGTGTTTTGGAGGGCAAGTAACCTCGAGGGGTTGCATGATCTGTTGTTGCTTGTTTTCCTTTGTACTCCTTTGTACTCTCTCTCTCTCTCTCTCTCTCTCTCTTGGAGGTGATCGACAGTAATTCAATTGATACGTTTAACCCGTTGAGTACCAGGGACGTCCTTTTCATCATATTCTGGCAACTACTAGACACTTGTATTCAGCTTATAAAGGACCTCTAACAATAATATGGCTTCAGACTATCTCAACCAACTCTTTTAACTACCATATATCCTTCCTAAGCTGCATAATGTCGTCTAAATATAGCTAGAATAAAATATAACAAACGTCGCTGGTACTCAGAGGGTTAAGAAAATATATTTTTTTTTTTTTTTTTTTTAAACCTCCGTCTTCGTATTGTGAAAACCCTGTTAAAAGACTGGCCGATCATCTGATGAAGATTGGATTAATATGAATTAATCAGTAGGCAAGTGTAATTTCCCTTTCAAGCTAATTTCTTCTTATACTATATAAAAACTTTCCTTGTGGGCATTTTCCTGACCCATAAGGTTACACTTCATCCTATTTTCCGGTACGGCTTTTTAGCCGGAGGGCGCCGAGGGTGGGGAGAGACCCTTCTACTGTACTGTCCTATTCTTCCACTATAAACTGTCCCTGTCTAGTAGTATTAAGGCCGGACCGCCTAGTTGGGACCGCAAGGTCTGTGAGGCTAGAGTATCTGTGTAACTCTCTCTCTCTCTCTCTCCCTTACAGTCGACAATTTCTAAATGTTATATTTTCTTCACTCAATTTGTCTTTTTCCTCCTGCCTCTCCCTCCCCCCCCCCCCCCATTCCTCCCCAGGTCCCTCCTGGTCCCTACAGAGGCAGAATAATTGGCTCATCGTTGTCTGGCCATGAGCTTCATTAGTTAAGGTAGGGGGTAGGTAGGATGAGAGAGAGAGAAAGAGAGAGAGGGGGGAAGTGTGCGTGTGTGAGAGTGTGTGTGTGCGTTTGTGCGTGCGTGTGCACGTATCAACATTGTAATTACGTATAGATATCCTATGTATAACAATAAATTGAAGACCATAAAAGGAATATTTACATAATAAACATAAACTTGTTTAATCCAATATAAATTTGTTTAGTATATAAATAATCTGTTTAGCCTTAACCCCTTCTGTACCAGAGAGCTCTGTTGGTTTATATTCTAGCTCTACTTAGATGATATTTTGCAGCTTCAGATGGATCTGTAGTAGTTAAAAGGATTGATTGAGTTCGAAGCATTATAACTGCTAGAGATCTATCTTAAACTGAATACAATCGTCCAATAGTTGCCAGAATATATTGAAAAAGACGTCGTCGGTACAGAAGGGGTTAACCCCTTGAGGATTATGACAAATTTTTACAGTTTATTCTGGCTATTATTAGACGATTAATATGTAATTATAAGGATAGAGAAGGTATGTGGAAAGTTCTTAGAATATACAGAGTAGATGGCAAGTGAAGAGCATGAATGAGGGTGCAAAGGCGGCAGTACGTGTGGAGAATGAACAGAGCGAGTTCTTTGATCTGAATGATGGGTTGAAACAGGGGTGTGTGATGTCCCCGTGGTTGTTTTCTGTATATATGGATAAAGTCATGAAATAAATACAAGGAAGAGCAGTGGATGTTGGTGTATCGCTGATAAGGGAGGGAAATGAGTGGAAGATACCTGTACTGCTGTTTGCTGATGATACAGTTCTGATGAGCAATAATGAATGGGAGTTGCAGGGTCTGGTGAATATGTTTGGAACAGTGTGCGAAAAACGGAATCTGAAGGTAAATGCGGGGAAGAGCAAGGTTATGGTTTTCGAAAAGGGTGAAGCCACAGAGTGTGAGGTGAAGTTGAACGGTCAGGCTATGGAGATTGTCAGCTCATTTAAGTATCTGGGCAGTGTGTTGAGTAAAGATGGGACTATGGATGAAGAAGTGCGGGAGAGGGTGCAACAGGGAAAGAGGGTTGTAGGAACGTTGAAAGCAGTAACAAGAAATAGGGTGGTCAGTATGGAAGTGAAGAAGTCCTTGCATGACAGTGTGGTAATCCCGACACTGAATTTCGGAAGCGAAGCATGGATGTTGGTGGAGAGACTCAGACCAAGAGTGAGAGCGGTGGAAATGAGTTACTTGAGAAGTGTGTGCGGAGTTACATGGAGGGATAGAGAGACGAATGAGGAAGTAAGAAGGAGGTGTGGTGTGGAGGTAGATGTGCTGGATAGTGTGAAAAGGAACACCTTGAGATGGTTCGGCCATATGGAACGTATGGGAAGCGAGATAATGACTAAGAGGGTGTAAGAGAGCGAGGTGGAAGAACAGACAGGAAGAGGTAAACCGAAAGAGAGGTGGAAGGATGGAGTGAGGAAGTACTGTATATGGATGAAGGCGGTGCTGGTTGGGAGGAGGGGCGTCGACTGTCTGCAGACAGAGGTACATTCGGGCGGTTCGTTCGTGGCCACCTCTTCGGGGATCACGGCATCAGGCAATAGATAGATAGATATTATATAAGGTAGGGTATATGGAAATCAGAGGGTCAATTGAGATTGTATATACCGTTTGATGCCCACAGATCCTTCCTAAATTGTATATAATCGTCTAATGATAGCCAGAATAAACTGTCAAACTGCGCCGTAATCCTTAGGGGGTTAACCCTTAGAGTACCAGCGACGTGTGATATAATGTATTCTAGCTATGTTTAGACGATACTGTGCAGCTTAGGAAGGATCTGTGGTAGTTAGAAAGCTTGGTTGAGATAGTTTGAAGCCTTATTATTGCTAGAGGTTCTTCCTAAACTGAAAAAATAGGCTAATGCGAGACAGAATATGATGAAAAGGAAGTCCCTGGTACTGAATGGGTTAATTGAGAAGAACCTCTCACAGTTGAAAGAATATGTTTCCAAAATCTGATTATAGAATACGGCATATATATATATATATATATGAACACAAAATTATTTCCGACTGCTCCACGAAACTCACAGGGATGCAAATTTCAATACCACGATTTTCAATTAAATATCCCTGACGTTAGATTATTTTCAACTCGTAGAACTTGGTAGTCTTCCCGCCGATAATATTACCCTTACACACACACACACACACACACACACACACACACGCATATATAGAGGTACATACACACACATACGCTTACATACACACACGCACACGAACACGCACGCCTTTGCTTGTGTAAGCAAATAAACACACTCCTTAGACGCATGTACACTCGACCAAAAAACAATCTTTACACTGGTGAGCTGTAAATAATCTAGTGTGAACGGAATGAATCGGGTGAAACATACGTCTGTGAGGTATTATCATAAGATTTCAACCCACTTCTAGAATGTTTAAAACGTTAGTGTAAAGATTGTTTCTTGGTCGAGTGTAAATATCGTAGACGTAATCATACACCCACACATATATACAGTATTCTCTCTCTCTCTCTCTCTCTCTCTCTCTCTCTCTGTCTCTCTCTCTCTCTCTCCTGTCGAGGTGTTAAGTCAGCGATCGTGGGTATGGGAGCAGTGAGAGGAATAATTATAGTTATTGAGAGTGAGAGAGAGAGAGAGAGTGTGAGTATCTGTGTAACTCTCTCTTCACCGCATCAGTAACTATGTGATATACTAGCGCCTGTGATCCTCTCTATAAATACTGTCCCCCGGCCGCCGTAGATCTTAAGGGGGGTCATCTGCTCTTTTTATCTTTCTCTCCTTTTCTCTCTTTCTCTGGCTTTTATCCATTCGGCCCCATTCAGCCAACTATTTTAAGACGTTAATCCCCATCCAGGTGTCGATTTCTTCCTGGCGAGCGATAGCGAGCCAGCATTGTATGGAGAAATCCGGCTTCGCCAGAGACATTTTTCTATCGAAAAATTTACGAATTTAGCTTGCTGTAAAAATATATATATATATACATATGCTGGCTCGCTACCGCTCGCCAGGAAAATATTGACACCTGGATGGGGGTAAACGTCTTAAAACAGTAGGCTGAATGGGGCCAAATGGATACAAGCCAAAGAGAGAGGGAGAGAAAGAGAAAAAAGCCTGTGACCCCCCTTAACTGTACTCCCACCTCACTAAGACTATAATTCACCATCTTCCGCTGCCTCACTAGCTCCCCCATATTCCCTTTCTGGTTTCGTGTCAAGTCAACCAGTTGAAGATTGCAACTACCAAATGTCAAGTAAGTCTTAATTTAACTTTTTTTTTTGTGGATGAGGGAGACAAAAGGCACAACTGCCTGTGACGAGTGCCCTACCAGAGTTGAACGAGTGACATGGCCAAAAACGAAGAACGTTCGATCCAAAATGCCAGGACACACGGAGCTTGAAGCAATTTAAGTTGTATCTAAACCTTTCACTGCCTGGCCACTAAAATTAACTACAAAAAGAAAACATAATAGTTAATGTGCCATTTAAGGAGGAGTACTTTATTCACAACGTTTCGCAAATACTGTAGCATCTTGACGAAACAACGAAATATTTATACATCCAAAATGTTTGATCCTTTATTTTTTTTTTATTTTTTTTTTAAGAGACAATGAACGGAGGAAGGAAAAACACAGATAAAACAAAAAGGTCCATGTGCCTAAAGGCATCCTCCATTCATAAAATGTTTGTAACAACTGGATTTAAACATTTGTAGATTGTAAGTTTGTGGAAAGCAATTCGAGGGAAGTGAATTCCAAAGAGTAGTAGCTCTGGGGATAAATGAATTCTGATAAGCAGAAGTTCTGCATTGTGGAGGAGAAAGTGTAAATTCATGGGCGCTCTCAGCTGCCCTAGTTCTACGGGGAAAGATGTGGAGAGGCGGCACAATTGAAGCAAGTTCCTCGGAACAATTGCTGTGAAAATATCTGTAGAATAATGCAAGGGATGCAACGTTTCTTCGTATGGCTAATGTAGGAAGGTCCTGTGTGATTGCAGGGTTATTGATTAATCTAATAGCTTTATTTTGAATTTTGTCCAACTGCCTCAATGCAACCACTCCACTTCCACCCCACAGAGGTGAACAGTAATCCATCTGAGAGCGCACATGACTTTTATATATTACGGCCAACTGCTCGTCAGTGAAGAATTCTCGAACTCTGTACAGGAGTCCCAGTTTTTTAGAGGCATTCTTAGCAATGCTTCTAACATAATGTGTCCAGCTCAAGTTAGTAGTTAATGTTACACCGAGAATGTCAATACTAGGGGAAGTGGGAATATTTACATCATTAAAAAATATATGGGAGTCAGTGAGATTCTGTCGGTTAGAAAATTGAATGTACTTGGTTTTCTGTGCATTAAAGGAAACTAGATTCTCCTGTCCCCATTCATTAATTCTAGAAAGGTCCTGGTTCAGAGAAATTGCAGTGTTTATTTTTGAATTTATAAGATCGGGTTGGGTGAAAGAATTGGTAAATGTGAAGGAACTGTGGAGTGTTGAGTCATCTGCGTAGGAATGTATTGGATTATGAGTGGTAGATATGAGATCATTGATATGAATGAGGAACAGAGTTGGGGCCAAAACTGATCCCTGGGTATATAAAATACGTCGAGTTCTCGTTCTGGTACCATAGTCTTTTTGGTATTACTTATTAGTATAACCCTTTCTGTACCAGCGACGTCTTTTCAGTTTTATTCTAGCTATAATTGGAGGATTTTGGGCAGTTTAAGAAGGACCTGCGGTAGTAAAACTGGTTAAGGGAGATAGTTCAAAGTCTGTTAATTACTAGAGGTCCTTTTAAAACTGCATAAAATTGTCTAATAGTAGCCAAAATATAGCTAAAAAGACGGCACCGGGACTGACTGGGTTAAGGGAGCCCACCTCGCTTGGTTTTCTGTTTCTCTCCCTCTCTCTTTGGCTTGTATTCATTTGGCCACACATTCAGCCTACTGTTTTAAGACTTTTACCCCCATCCAGGTGTCAATATTTTCCTGGCGAGTGGTAGCGATCCAGCATATATATATTTTTGTTTTGACAGCAAGCTAAATTTGTACATTTTTAGATAGAAAAATCCCTACAATGCTGGCTCGCTATCGCTCGCCAGGAGGAAATCGACACCTGGATGGGGATAAACGTCTTAAAACAGTTGGCTGAATGGGGCCGAATAGATACAAGCCAGGGAAAGAGAGAAAAGGAGAGAAAGATAAAAGAAAAACCGATGAACCCCCTTAATGAAGGGCTATTGGATGCGCTATTACCCAGATTTGTATCTTGCACACTCTCGCTGTCAATATTTTGCCTGGTCACTATTGCTACAGAGATAATCCATATTAGATTAGTCTTAAGAAAAACTAATCAACAATACACACTGCCTTTTCAAAGTCATCCATTCAATTCTCGCTCGGTCTCGCTGGAGACCTCTGGTGGACGCTTCCAAAGTAGCGCCAGAGCTACGACAAACAAGATTCAACACCTAGGCTATACAAAGTTTATCACTATTTCTTACGATTCTACACTAAGTGCTTTTATAGTATGGTAGTTGTGGGAATGTCCATATGTAGCAGGAACTTACTAGCCTAAAAGCAAAATTATAAGGATGATTACCTATCATAACAAAAAAGCGCGAAAATATCGTCCATATAAATATAAGTTATTTAATATTATGGGTGACTTTAAAATATAATTAGCATCAATATTGCAATGACTAATATGTGTCAGCCATAGAAAGTACGACATGTAGCTTGTAATATGTGTCAGCCATAGAAAGTACGACATGTAGCTTGTAATATGTGTCAGCCATAGAAAGTACGACATGTAGCTTGTAATATGTGTCAGCCATAGAAAGTACGACATGTAGCTTGTAATATGTGTCAGCCATAGAAAGTACGACATGTAGCTTGTAATTAAGAATTATGAATGGAGAGGGAGGGTGGAGAACTGCGGGATATCGACATTTAAAGGGCCCAGGTCGCTTACAGTACAAAACAAGGTGTCTCAGGCGGCAACTTCAAGAATTCTTGGTAGGGCCAATTAGCTCTTGTATTTTCCCTAATCATAATCTCTTCTCTCCACTCCCCTCTTTAGAACTCACATAATTTGTCTGATTACTTTTACTACATAGATAATCCGCGATAGATTAGTCATAAGAGAGACTAATCAACAATACACCCTGCCTATCCAAAGTCATCCAAACACTTGTCTCTTAACCCACCCAGTACCAGGGACATCCTTTTCATCATATTCTGGCAATTATTAACGATTGTATTCAGCTTAGGAAGACCTCTAGCAATAACAAAGCTTCAAACTATCTCAACCAACCCTTTTAACTGCCACAGATCCTTCTTAAGCTTCATAATATTGTCTAAATATAACTAGACTAAGATATAACACACGTCGCTGGTACTCAAAGGGTTAATTGTCTCATAATATCTCTAATATCTCCTCCTCCCCTACAAAGCACACTCTCACACAATACTCACTCATTGGATTTTCAACATTACCCAGGATCGGAACCCTTGTCGACATATTTATAGGCTACGTGGTGGGTGTTGGGGCTACTGTGATCATGTTGAGGTGTTGGTAGGAAATGAGTGTGTGCAGTGTTGCCATATTAAGGGGGGATGGGCCGGTTTTCTGGACCACTTTCTCCCTCATGTTTAGCCCTATTAGTTTTCAGGTGTTAAGATGTTTGCCTCATTAGTTAGCCGATTTTAAGACCTTTCACCCCATTTCGTTGTCAATATTTAGACTTTTCGTGCTATTTAGGTGTCGATTTTTTCTCTGGCGAAAGATAGTGACCCTGTAATGTTGGAAAAACCGGCCTTCGGCCGGGAAATTTTTCTACCGAAAAATTTACAAATTAATCTAGAAGGGGGATCTAATGGATGTTATTTTTAAATTTGGTGGAGGTCTAGGGAGGAAACTAGAAATATAATGAATACATGCAAAAATCGCCCAAAAAATGAACCATCCCCCCTTAAAGGTGAATTACACAAAGATGATAAAAAAGTGAGATACGTTATCTAGCAGAACGTTAAATGCTCTAGTATTACACCATTATCGGGAATATCCTTAAATTTGCCCCTAACATATAAAATAAATAGGGTCAAGTTAAAGGTAAATTTCTGTTGCCTGACAACTATCGGGAATTTATGACGTCATCATCGAATTTATGACGTCATCACAATACTGGAAGGCGGGAAATATGCAAGACACTCAACTATCAGACGCCGCCAGATATTAAACTGTTTAATATTTGTTTTCTTTACCGACTTAAATTTACTTTATTATACACAAACCTGAGCATCCTTAATATGTTTTGATGCATACAAAATATACATCTTACGAGGTATGCAGCTTATGTAAATCACCTCTAAGCTACTTTCCCGCTAGATCTAAAGGTATTTTCTGCGATCTAGAGGTAAATGTTTACATCTGGCGACATAAATTCGAGCTATAATCTGATGGTTTGAGCCATTTTGGAGGGATATTCTAGAGTGTGTGGCATATTATTCTAGCGATTTTCGGCGGACTTGATTTGGTAACCCTGGCTGTGTGAGGGGTGAGGGAGAGGGGGGGGGGGGTGAGACACACAGCTGGATCCAAACACGTCCTTCTGATCATACTCTGGCAACTATTAGACTATTTTATTCAGCTTAGGAAGGATCTCTAGCACTATTAAGGCTTCAAACTATCTCAACCAACCCTTTCAACTATCACAGATCCTTCCTAAGCGGCAAAACATCGTCTAAATATAGCTAGAATATAATATAACACACTTCGCTGGTACTCAAAGGGTTAAGGGGAGATTTGACTTAAATTGCTTCAAACTCCGTGTTTCTAGGCATTTTGGCTCGAACGTCCCTTGACTTACGCCCTGTCACTCTTTCAACTCTGGGGGAGACACTCGCTACAGGCAGTTCTGCCTTTTGCCTCCCTCACTCACATAGGAAAAACAAAATTATAGCTCTTTAGATTCGGATAAGACTGTAATTTATTAAGTACTCATTAAAATTACTTTTAATGAATAAATAAGGAATAATAAAGATAATAATAAATAATTTATCAGCTCTGCCACTCATATTGGCCAGTGAGCTAGGGTACTGATAAGATAGCCAATCATGAGCCTCGATACAAACAGCAATTAGGAGCCAGATGCACGGGTCAACTGAATGGAGTATATTATATAGTATGTGTAATTCAAGAAAGTTCAACATTGTAAGTACCACATCGTAATTGTAACTTTGTATCCTCTCTTAAGGGGAGATGGGCGTATTAAGGGGAGATGGGCGTATTTATTTGCTTATTGTTTTATCTTTTTATTCTTGTTTAGACTTCCACCAAGCTGTAAAAGACACCCCCTAGACCTCCTTTCAAGATTAGTTTGTACATTTTTGGTAGAAAACTACCAACTACCAATGGGGCTAAAAACGAGGGAAAAGGTTGGTCAGAAATACCGGCTCATCCCCCCTTAATTAACGAAGCCGCTGAAAATTCCCTCTTTATTACCCCTTTCAACACCTCCGTAAAAATCCCACCCACCTAATAGCTAATTAAACCCTGGGAGTTAATTGGAGGGGGAGACTCAAGAAAAATGTAGAACTTTGTATACAGTGTTGCGAGGCTGTATTGTGGTCTATTGGGCGCAGGGTTACGAAATCAAGTTCACTAGATAGTAAATAAATGCTGAAAAAGGCTAGAATAAGGACACAATATCTACAATATCTCTCTAAAATGGCTCAAATCTACACAATATCGCTAGAATTCATGTTGTTAGATGTCAAATTTGCCTCTAGATCGAAATAAATACTTCTAGATCTAGCGGGAAAGTAGCTAAATTGGTAAACACAAATTGGGAGCTTGGTGGGGCAGAAGGGAACGGACCGCTCCTCACATATAACTTATGAGTTATAACTGGTAATAACTTGATATGGTTTAGTTTAGTTTTTTTTATAATCGATATTTAAACTTTATTCAATATACAGTGACCATTCTTTAGTGTTATATGCTTTGCCCCCTCCCCCACCCCCCAAAAAAACCCTATATATATATAGATATATACATTATATATATACTGTATATATGTATATATATATATATATATATATATATATATATATATATATATATATATATATATATATATATATATATATATATATATATATATATATATATATATATATATATATATATATATATATATATAATATATATATATATATATATATATATATATATATATATATATATGTATATGTACAGTACCGGTATATATGTATATATATATAATATATATATATATATATATATATCTATATATATATATATATATATATATATATATATATATATATATATATATATATATATATAATAAAATATATATATAATATATATATATAATAAAATTTCCAACGCAGAAATTGCCATTTCTTTCAACCTCGTATGTATTAAAGAAAATTTATTACCTGGCTTTACCAACATATATATATATATATATATAAATATATATATATATATATATATATATATATATAAATATATATATATATATATATTATATACAGGTATATATATTATTATTATTATTTTTGTTTTGTTCTATGTGGATGAGGGAGACAACACGTCAAAACTGCCTGCGATGAGTGCCTCCCCCAGAGTTAAAAGAGTGACAGGGCCAAAATTAAGGAATGTTCGAGCCAAAATGTCGTGACACACGGAGTTTGAAGCAATTTAAGTCATAGGATGAGATAAAGATGGATTCAGGGAGAGAGTTCCAGAGCTCAGCTGTTGAATAGAAGAATGATTGGGAGTAACGTTTCATTCTTGAGTGGGAGAGTTGCACAGAGTAGGGGTAGGATTGTGTTGCAAGACGGGTACTACGTACCCTATGTAGAGAAGGTGGTATGCACTGGGAGAGCTCTGAGGAACACTGATTATTGTAGTAGCGATAGAATAGTGAGAGAAATGCAACATTGCGGCGAAGAAAGAGAGAATGCAGAGAGTCGGTGAGTGAACGGGAGTTAATGATACGAAAGGCTTTCCTTTCTACTTTGTCTAGAAGTGTTGTGTGAGAGGATCCTCCCCACACATGTGAACAATACTCAATACAAGCACGCACTGTGCCCCTGTACAGAGCAAAAAGCTGTGCATGGGTAAAGAACCCCTTGAGGCGGTTGAGCACACCCAGCTTCTGGGAGGCTGCCTTAGCAAAACTGGTAATATGGTTCTTCCAAGAAAGAGCAGAAGAAAAAGAAACACCAAGAATACTGAGAGAAGATGAAGGGTTGATTTTTGTATTGTTGAAGAATAAGGGATAGTCCTCCGGGAGTTCACGGCGGGTAGATAGATGAAATTGGGTTTTGGAAGCATTAAAGGTAACAAGGTTTTCTCTGCCCCAACTGGAGATGGTAGTTAGATCAGAAAATAAGTGTTCTATGGCTTCATTACGTTTGCTTTTGAATGATTGTGGGCTGCGGCGTTATGGGAAACTAATTGAATAGTGTAAGGTAGAGTCGTCTGCATATGACTGGATAGGACTGGAGGTACAGTTGAGAAGATCATTTATGAAAATTAGAAAGAGAATAGGAGATAGGATATATCCCTGAGGAACACCGGAATTGATAGGATGAGGAAGCGAACGATGGCCGTCCACAACCACAGCTATGGAATGACCGGAAAGGAACAAGTTACGGAGAAAGAAAGAAGATAGGACCAAAACAAGGAATGAAAGAAAGAAGGAGGAGAACCAGAACAAGTCCCGGGGAAAGAAAGAAGACAGGACCAACCCAATGAACGAAAGAAGGAAAGAGGAGTACTAACAACATGGCCACCTCCCCACCATCCCCACTAAAAACCAACACATCAGCCGATATGCTAGAGTCGCCGCCATCACGCCCACTCTGCCGCCCACACCCGGGAAAAACATATGCATCACCATCACCAATTCCGGGTCCAGAAAAAGGAAGGCAGAACAGGAAGACTTCGCAAAACATAAAAGGCCCCAGATATCTCCTCTCCAGATGCGCCGCTCTTCCGCGCAGCTCCTCCCACATCATGGCGGAAACTTCTGAGGGGTCTACCTAAAAAAAAACTAATTCCCCCCCCCCCCCCCCCCCGTACCTGTGACCTTCTGACCCTCAACCAACGTACCTGGGACAATGCAGCACAAGTCATGACTATCCCGACTTGGCCAGGGTAGAGCCAGCAATTCTAAGGGATTGAGTAAACTTGCATCCAAGGCTGGAGTCCAAGAATTAACCTCTCTTTCCACTGAGTGTACATGCCATGGTTGTAGACCAAATTGTCTGAGAGTTCTTTTCCCCATTTAAGATCTATTGGATCTTTTCTAGGTTTGTAGTTTTGAAATTAAAAGTGGAAATGAGGACATGTCTCTAAAACACTTTTAGTATAAATTCAACACTCTTGGAAAAGTCTTTACCATGGCAAGACCGCTGCAATAGTCATGGCTTTGCGAGACACCGCCACTTAAACGGCACTCTGCATAATTATGTACAAATTTATCTTGAAGGAGGGTCTTGGGCGGGTGTTTTTATAAGCTTGATGGAGGTCTAGAGAGGAAACTAAACAAAATAGTAAAAAGATACATAAATGAGCAAATATATGCGTCCATCCCTCCTACAATATGGGTCTTCTTCTCTCATACAGATAATGTCCTACTATCACCAACCCACCAATTAACTTACAAAAATATGTCCTCTCCTTCCTTCCTTCTCTACTTGACGTCTCTCTCTCTGTTGCCTTCACACATCGTCACCCCTTCTCTGCAACATGTTCCACTCTCTCTCTCTCTCTCTCTCTCTCCTTGACAACATGCCAAAACCGCTTCAAAATTCTTGCTATTGACGAGGAAGAAGAAACGGAAGAAGTTCGGCTTGTGGGCGACTCCATGGTCCGTGGCCAATTAACCGAGTTCTGCGCCAAGGCACCCAGGACCAGAAAGCGATTCTGTATCCCAGATGGCGGCGTGGACGACATTGTTGCGGCTGTGGAAGAGGTTTCAAGGCACGCCCCCGCAAGCACTACGTACGTCATCCACGTTGGATCTAACGATGTCCAACGGACGCGGTCAGAGGAACTACTTTGCAAGTACCAGCGGCTGATCAGGTCCTTCAAGGAAAAATTTAATAGAATCTTAATTTCAGGAATTGTTCCCCGGATTGATGTAGAAAACCGATTCTACAACATAGCTACCAGTACAAATCGCCGACTAGCCAAACTCTGCAGGGAGGAGGACATCGGCTTTGTCGACATGTGGGATCATTTTTACTATGATAAATCTTTGTTTTCAGGAGATGGTGTACATCTCAATGAAGTAGGAGCTGCACGTCTTGGTCGTCTGCTGAACGATGCAGTCAAGGATTTCCGTTCAAAAAACGGGGTCAACCGGGGTCAACCGGGGGTAGTGTAAATCAAATACGAACTGAAAAATCCGACAATGCACAGTCAGTAACATCCAACTCTAATACTCTTAAGGTGTTTTATGTAAATGCTCGTAGCATACGCAATAAATTTTCAGATCTAGAGGAAATCGTGTTTACAGAACATTATGATATAATCGGCATTACAGAATCTTGGTTAAATACGGAAGACAGAGACTTTTTAGCCGAATATACGCTTCCTGGTTATACAATGTTTGAGAAAAGTCGGATCAATAGAAATGGAGGAGGAGTTCTGTTTTTATAAAGGAAAGTCTTAATCCTGTCTTAATGTCAAAACCTCAAATTGCGAATATAGACATATCTTACGTACTATTAAATAATAAACGAGGAACTAAAATAACACTAGCTTTATTATACAGACCCCCAGCTCAATCAGTGCAAACTGACAGTAAAATTTATGAACAAATTGCAGAAATAACTAACATACAAGATACCGTAATTCTTGGCGATTTCAACTTACCCGTGACTAAATGGGGCAATATTCTTACTTCACACTCTGGACACGACCTCTATGCTAACTTGCAAGAGAGTTAACTTTTTCAATTTGTACAATCTCCAACCCGTGGTAATAATGTGCTTGACCTTGTACTCGCAACAAAAGAAGAATTAATAGAGAATTTGAATGTTGGTGATGAATTCAGTAACAGCGACCATCGTACGATAACTTTCACTTTAAAGTTTACTAGTAACAAATCAAATAGCAGCATTGAGAAAGTCCCTAATTTCAAGAAAGCAAATTTTCATAAATTTAAATCAAAGCTTAAAGAAACTGACTGGAGCTTTCTGACTAACAATAACAACATAAATACATCTTGGGAGTGTTTCACAACCACTTACCTTAAGGCAGTGCAAGACTGCATACCATCGAAAAGACGGCGTCCAGGCCATAATGATAAGCCCAAATGGTGGAATAAAGATATTTATTATGTTCTCTCCACCAACCAACTTTACTCCTAAACTCGATTAATGAAATTAACAAACACATGTGGCAGTCCGGGGATTCGAACCTAGGATGCTCACACCGAAAATCAACACACTTATGCATTGCACCACGAAGACAGTTAAAGAAAGGTGGACAAGCCTACGATTTATTATGCAGTTTCGAATCCTGCATATCAATCTAAGCATGTACACACTTTCCAACTGCGCTATCATAGGTTATGCATAGGTGAAAGGAAATAGTAATTAATGGGGCACTTAACCCAAGGGAAGGCATCTCGATAAACTACTACTGAACCTGAATTAATTATTATGTTCTCTCCACCAACCAACTTTACTCCTAAACTCGATTAATGAAATTAACAAACACATGTGGCAGTCCGGGGATTCGTAACTAGGATGCTCACACCGAAAATCAACACACTTATGCATTGCACCACGAAGACAGTTAAAGAAAGGTGGACAAGCCTACGATTTATTATTTAGTTTCGAATCCTGCATATCAATCTAAGCATGTACACACTTTCCAACTGCGCTATCATAGGCTATGCATAGGTGAAAGGAAATAGTAATTAATGGGGCACTTAACCCAAGGGAAGGCCTCTCGATAAACTACTACTGAACCTGAATTAATTATTATGTTCTCTCCACCAACCAACTTTACTCCTTAACTCGATTAATGAAATTAACAAACACATGTGGCAGTCCGGGGATTCGAACCTAGGATGCTCACACCGAAAATCAACACACTTATGCATTGCACCACGAAGACAGTTAAAGAAAGGTGGACAAGCCTACGATTTATTATGCAGTTTCGAATCCTGCATATCAATCTAAGCATGTACACACTTTCCAACTGCGCTATCATAGGCTATGCATAGGTGAAAGGAAATAGTAATTAATGGGGCACTTAACCCAAGGGAAGGCCTCTCGATAAACTACTACTGAACCTGAATTAATTATTACGTTCTCTCCACCAACCAACTTTACTCCTAAACTCGATTAATGAAATTAACAAACACATGTGGCAGTCCGGGGATTCGAACCTAGGATGCTCACACCGAAAATCAACACACTTATGCATTGCACCACGAAGACAGTTAAAGAAAGGTGGACAAGCCTACGATTTATTATGCAGTTTCGAATCCTGCATATCAATCTAAGCATGTACACACTTTCCAACTGCGCTATCATAGGCTATGCATAGGTGAAAGGAAATAGTAATTAATGGGGCACTTAACCCAAGGGAAGGCCTCTCGATAAACTACTACTGAACCTGAATTAATTATTATGTTCTCTCCACCAACCAACTTTACTCCTAAACTCGATTAATGAAATTAACAAACACATGTGGCAGTCCGGGGATTCGAACCTAGGATGCTCAGACTGTCTGCTTGCTAAAAAAATTGCTAATGATAGATTAAAATCCTCACAAAATGACGAAGAACGGGTGAAATTTGTAGAGCTACGATGCAAAGCCAAAAAGTTAATTAAGCAAAGTAAAAAGACCCTGGAGTTACATGTTGCGAATCAAAGTAAAACAAACTCGAAAGAATTCTATAGTTATATCAGAAAGAAAAAAGTAATTACTTCAACTGTTGGACCATTAGTCGATGAAAATGGAGAATACACCAAAGACGAAGTACAAATGAGTAATGCCCTCAATACATTCTTTGCATCAGTTTTTACAACCGAAGACCTCAGTGATATCCCTACACCATCGCCGATTCAGATTGATAATTCAGATGTTCTAAGCAATATCACCGTTACAGAGAGAGAAGTATTGAATTGTTTAGATAAACTCAAGGTAAATAAAACGCCTGGACCTGATACAATCTCGCCTAGAGTTCTAAAGGAAGCTAAGGATGAGCTCTCCAAACCACTGACATTGCTATTCAATGAATCCTTGCAGTCTGGGACTATGCCTGATCAATGAAAGCTAGCCAACGTAACACCGATATTCAAAAAAGGCAACAAATCCCTACCCAGTAACTATTGTCCAATTAGCTTAACCTCAATTGTATGTAAAATGCTAGAAACGGTCATAAGAGACAGACTCGTAAATCACTTAGAGGCAAATAAATTACTTAACACCTTACGAGCGGCCTATGCGGTTTATTTATATGTACCGCCCAGCGGGGTGTTTTTAGCCAAAATAGGGCTGTTTACGTGATCATTTTCATGCCTAAATAAGACCCAGAACGTAAAACAAGTACCTATCCCTGAAAGGGCATAAACAGAGCTTTCGAATGACACCATAACGATCCTTTTATGATGGCTAGTTTTCTTGCAATAACCGTGCAACGCGAGTGCAAAAAGCATGTAATTCGGTACTTTCCCCATATAATTCAGTATGTAGCGAGTGAGAGAGGGAGGAGGGAGCTGAGATTCGTGTCAGTAGGTTCGCCGCGGTGGTCTGGAGCAGTCATACGCTCGCTAGTCTCCTGCCACCACTTGTCTCTCTCTCTCAGCAACATTACGTGCTGAAATTGCCACTCGACCTATGTCGAGCGCCGCCACATAGTCCAGCTTTATTAAACTCGACTTATGTGGTGAGCCTCTAATTAAGGGTTAAAGATACTGAACACGGCTTTCGTAAAAAACGTTCCTGTTTAACAAACCTCTTAGACTTCTTCCACGATATCCTCAACCTCTACGATGAGAGTAAAGCTGTAGACATTATATGCCTTGATTTTCAAAAGGCCTTTGACAAAGTTCCCCACAAACGTTTACTGCTAAAACTAAAAGCGCATGGAATACAAGTCGGTGTGTTGAAATGGATAGAAAATTGGCTCAGCGACAGAAAGCAAAGAGTAGTCATAAACGGTAAGGCATCTAAGTGGACCAATGTAAGTAGCGGGGTACCCCAGGGATCGGTACTATGACCAATTCTCTTTCTAATTTACATCAACGACATAGATGAGGGTCTCACCTGTACAATCTCAAAATTTGCTGACGATACAAAAATTGCAAATAGCGTACTCTCAAAAGAACAAGTTGACGATATGCAACACAATCTAGATAAATTGTCATGTTGGGCCCAAATTTGGCAAATGAGTTTCAATGCGGATAAATGTAAAGTACTACATATCGGATACCTAAATGAGAAAGCAAACTATTCGATGAATGGCACTCAGCTTAAGAATGTAAACAGAGAAACCGATCTGGGAGTAACAATATCGAGTAACCTAAAACCGAGTCAACAATGTTCAGAAGTTGTTAAGAGGGCAAACAAAATAATTGGCTTTATAGGCAGGTCATTTGAGCATAAATCCAAAGAAGTTATCCTAACCCTTTACAATTCCTTAGTCCGCCCTCTTCTGGAATGCTGCGTTCAATCCTGGTGCCCTTATTACCAAAAAGATATAAACAAGCTAGAACGAGTTCAACGTAGAGTTACCAAAATGATACCTAGCCTAAAGAACAAACCATACGAAGAGCGTCTTAGATACTTAAATCTATTTCCTTTAACCCAGCGCAGATTAAGAGGTGGCTTAATTCAAGTGTTCAAAATCATCAAAGGCATCGGCAATATGAACTGTAGTAAGTACTTCACTATCGACCAATCTAATTACACGCGGGGAAACGGTTGCAAAATTATTGGTAAATCTTTTAACTCACACGAATCTAAGAATTTTTTCTTCAATCGAGTTGTCAACTTCTGGAATGGGCTTCCCCGAGACGTTATAGACTGTAGCACCTTTGATTCATTTAAACTCCGCTTAGACAAATATCTCGCATCAACCCCGCGACTGACTGCGTTTGTAAATTAATAACTTTATTTTATCCCCCCCTCAGTTACTAACCCATCTGTCCCCTACTAACTTCCTAATCCTGCCACGGACATTAGTTCCAGGGCAGTAGTTCCCTTTCCAATTTCCCTTACCCACTCTAAACCACTGTTTGGACACTTGATCCTCAGTGTTTTGGAGGACAAGCAGCCTAGAAGGGTCACTAGACCTGTTGTTGCTTGATTTCCTTTGTACTCCTTTGTACTCCTTCCTTCTCTACTTGACGTCCACTTGCCAATTTCCGGAGCTGACCATTACGCTATCTCCCCCGCCCCCTCCCCTCTCTCTCTCTCTATCTCTCTCTCTCTCTCTCTCTCTCTCTCTCTAGTAAGTCAAACGAAATTCCGGCATATAACAGAAATTTAGTTCATTTAATCTTTAATTAGGTAGAGTTTTACAAAGTACAGCATATTACTATTAAGGGGAGATGGGTCGATTTTTGTATGTATGAATTATTTTATTAGTTTCCTCCCTAAACCTCCATCAAACTTAAAATAACAACCCAATCATACCCCTTCAAGATATAATTGTACGTTTTTTCGGTAGAAACATTTCCTGGCCGAAGGCCGGTTCCTCCTAAATCACAGGCTCACTATCGCTCGCCTGGAAAAAATCTACACCTAAATGACATGAAATGTCTTAAAATTTATATAGAAAAAGGGTGAAAAGGCTTAAAAGCGCCAAACTAAGGGACCGAACGTTTTAAATTCTGAAAACTAATGGGTCTAAACATGAGGAAAAAAGGGGACCAGAAAAATTACCCATCTTCCCTTAAGCAGTGTAAGTGCCGTAGTATTTCACAGACATATACTGTACATATTTTGAAAAATGGAAAGCTTACGTAAAGAATGAAACATCATCTGATTATTGATTGATTTTACTTTAACGCATAATTCCATCATCACCAGGAAAGACTATATCCCCATAATACCACCACAACATGAAGCTCCCAGGATGAGAATAATATTCAGCCAGGGACAGAAGGACTAACATCACCATCAGAAGAGAAGCCACTTACGCCCTACTTCCACCCAAAGGCCGAATCACCTGACCGCGAACTTCTAGGGGCCCCTCCTAATCCCCTTAGATCTGCCCCTACTGGACATATGACCTTTTGACCCCCGCACACCTACCCCGGGACATCTCAGCCAAAGTCGTCACTACTCCGACGAAACCTGAACAAGGCAAGCAATTCTAGGGCTTCATAACACTAACATACTAGTGGTGTAGTCCTAGAATTACCCTCCCATTCAAGTAGGATTGAAGGCATGCCGAATATCGCGAAAGGTCTGAGGAGTTCTTTTCCTTATTGAGGTATTATTGGTATACGTACCATGGTATAGTCATAACATTGAGACCCTCAATAGGCTGCACTTTTAATACTAGAAGTATACCCTTACAGACATGTCCCTAATTTACTTCTTGTATTAAATCCGCACTCTACAAACTATCGAAGGATACTTGACATGGCAAGGTCATTCGACTATTTTCAGGGCTTTGCGAGGCACCATAACTGGCACTCAGCATATAGAAGTCCTTAGTGCAACTGTCCAACAACATGTTAGCGGACACTTGCAATTAAAAGATTTAAACACCGCCCCGAGTTCTTTGAACCTCTTGTATGGGTAAGTTCGCAGATCGAGGAACATAGTAATGGTCATGACCTTATTATCTACTCGCGCTAGCTCGATATGTTGTCACTGTGTCATGACATTTGAGACATCATATTAAAGACACAACACTAAGAGTACCTGAACAAAACTTCACCACCGATTAGTATAACAGTCAGGATAGTCGAGTAACTCTAGCTATGTGCTAGACCTACCCACGTTCGTCCGATAAATGTGCCCATTGTTATGAAATTAAGGAACTTAATTTAAGACCCAAAACCAACAATTCCAACTGTAACTTAAACAACTGATCCACACGACAGGCCAACCTGGACGGCCCAACGGAGACTCAGACGACCCCAGCTGTTACCTCAACTCATCACCTCTCCAGCTCCAAGTGGTAGCTCAGGAGTTCATATTGAAAACCAGAGATAATTCGATACCCAGAAACGAGGTATATAAAGTTAGAGTCCACAAATATTGACTCTGCCTAATTCTCACCAGTGAGCAGGTGTACCTAGAAAGTGTTCATAATAATCGACTGTGACTAAATCCTCGTCAAATTTCTAGATTGTTATAATGAAATATTTAACTAGCACCATTAGTGTACGACTTATAAGAGTTTTAAATAACAGTTCATGAGTTTATTAACCCGGCAAGCGCGATAGGCCTCACGGAAGGCTTCCTATAGGGAACGCGATAGGCCTCACGGAAGCAGGACCATAAAAAAAGACTTCCATAAAAAAAAAGGGCCTATCAAAACAAAGGAATTTGTCTCTAGGTGAGATAATTCCCCTCCAGTACTCATCCATGTAAATCTCACCCACCCCCCCCCCCCCCCCCCCCCCCCCCTTTTTCCCCCCCCCCCCCCCCCTCCATTTTCACCTATTTTTCCTCTTTTTTTCATCATTTTTCGGTTTTTTTTCTCTCCCGCGATAATGTAGCACAAGTGGGTTGCATAAAAGATCGTTATGCAACACCCAGACACCGGCACACACCGCCCCGCTCTCCTCAGTTGACTCCCAGACAGCGAGAGGGGAAGGCTGCCTGTCTCTCTCTCTCGCCTGAGATTATGACCGGGTGGCCAATATCTTCGTTTTTCACCACCCAAATGCTTTTCCCACTTATTTTAGCACTCTTGAAGGTTCATATATACATCATATATGTAAAATAAAAGCATACCGAAAACAAATAATGGTTTATATTGTAAATATAACGAATTCTGTCAGAATCCAGGGCTAGAAATGCACAAATAACTACCCTAGCACCTACTGTCATATCGCGCTTGTCAGGTTAAGAGGCAAGTGTTACGTCCTGGGATATATAAACACTGGGCTCTTTCTATTGGACTAGGTATGCGGCAACAAGCAACAACGGAAAACGCTAGATCCAACCGGTATCTATAAACCCAGGCAACAAACCACCCTAAACCGTCAAGAGTCCTGCCTGGACAACAAGGTATCCTATGACTCGGTTACAGGGTGCACGCACTATAGACTGCTGATAGTCAAGCAGGCTATATAAAAGATCACACAATTAAGTTGACTTAAAGCTTCAAGGAAAAGATAGATAACGGAATTAAATTGCAGAAACAATTTAATAACAAACTAGAAGAAAGTACATTTAACGTTACGTTAATTAATACAACTAATCACCCCTGCGTGAAAGAAGGTGAAAGCAAACAGTCCTCAAAACATCGTACAGGTAGACAAGATGCGGGTTTCTAAACTGCATGCGGCTACTGTAGGATCTGATGCTTAGCAAAGAAAGTACGTTACGGATTTAGAGAACTCTTAACTCATCAGCAGGAATAAATACTAGTGATAGGCCATACAGTGTATAATGGCATAGGTATAATTAAATAAAGGTAGCAACTCGCAACATAACCACATACAGGTGTGCTTCCCACTCTTAGTCAGGCAAGCCTGCTCGGACAGAGTCTCTAAGCCACACCCTGACTCACAATGCTCACAAAAACGGTAAACTGTGGCACAATAACAAGCATACAGATATAATAAACCACTAGCTGTTAATCTGCCAGGTGGCAGAGGTCTAGCCGGAAGGATATAGGCTTCGGATACCCGGGCTGAGCCACCTGCTCTAGCCTAGGGACGTTCCCAAGTCTGTGCGCCAAATTACTCTAATTGAAAGGGTGCTCTCTTGAGAGACTCAGATCGCAAGTATCTGACTCTCTCCTGGCGACCCTAAAACAAAAGCAAGACGTGCTAGCGCAGGCAAGGGCCCTCACACAACACAACACTAGACACACAGGGACACAGACAAGAAAATGCCCCCAGACTCCCACGGGTATCCTAGTAAAGTCGTGCGGGTCCACAGGACTCGCACCAGCAGACTTTACTTAAAGGATCGCAAAAAGCCTCCCCTCCGGTCTAGCCCCTGCTAACCTGACACAAGAACACACTAGCAAGCATGAAACCACCAAATATGAGACAACAAAAAAAGCTTCCTAGGTCTCATTAACAATTAAATCTCTGCATAAGGCCCAAAATCCTATCTAGTTATCTGAGAGCTCGTCGTTAATACAATAATAGATATAAGGTCTATTAAGGGGATGGGATAATTAAATAGATTGTTGAAGTAGTGGAAGGAAGGTATACAAAGTAAGAGAGAAAGTTTCTAAGTGGGGTTGAGAGGGATAGATATCAAGGGGGTCCGAAGGGTACGACAGTGAGGTGAGCTCTGAGTCTTGAATCTGTCTGGACCCCACCCTAGGCCTGCGAAATACATCCCATGCTTGGCAACACTCAACACAGTTGCCGGGTCAAAATCCTCTACCCCTGGCGTGAGTCGAAACTGAGCCTAACGTTGCTATCAAATGCACGTGGCAACATCAGGCTCGTCCCAAGCTGGACTCTCCGCGCGAAGCAACGTCCCCCAGCCGGTCTCTCTCTCCCGCTCGTCTCCTCCCACTCTCACTAGACTTACATCTTATATATTATAATGAAACAATCAACTATCGAGAATAAAATATACTAAGATGCGTTGGTTAAGAATAAGGGCAGCTTCAAGCTGTGAAACAACATAAGAATATCCCAGACATTAGTTACATTGTCGTAGGATATATACTAAGGAAAAGCCGGCCGGCCGGCTGCCGCCAGCCGGTTTCTAAACGGCTGGGCAGCCGACGTGCGCGCATGCCCGCACGTGTCTACTATGCAGGAGCGTCACACCTCCCCCAAGATATAAGACCCTTGACTAAGTTCTTCATATCTAACAGAAAGCTTCTCATAGTACCACATACTGTTGCGACACAAGGCACTATATATAAAAAAAATAAAGACTGGTGCGCTCAACCGAGCAAGTTCAACTAACTTAGTGACAATAAGCGAAAACATTCAACTTAGATACTGCTACAACATGTTATACAAAATTCTACACGTTATAAAAATAAAGAGTTTTTATAAGGTTTTTGCTTTTTTAATTTGTTTTTTTCGGCTGAACTACAGTGACAGCCTATTTTCCTCCACACTCAACCCTCAATCCTGTGGCAGTCTAACCAACATCATCCACCCTTGATAGACAATCCGCTATCACGTTATCAGAACCGGCAATATTGCGTATGTCCAGATTATACTCCTGAAGCATGAGTGACCACCTGGTCAGCCTCATATTCCGGTTATGAAACTGATTCAAGAATTTCAGAGGGTGATGATTGGTATAAACCACTACGACTGATCCGAAAGCAGGAACATATACATCGAAGTGCCTGAACGCCAGCACTATCGCCAGGAGTTCTTTTTCAATTACAGAGTAATTCCTTTGTGCACTATTGAATTTTTTACTGTAAAAACTCACTGGATGTTCGATACCTTCATCATCTGTCTGTAACAAGACAGCCCCAGCCCCTACGCCACTGGCATCAGTCACCAGCTGAAAAGGTCTGCTGAAGTCCGGGGCCCTGAGTATGGGGTGGGTACATAACAGGTGTTTCACCAAGGAAAACGCTTCTACACACTCAGGAGACCACCGGAACTTCTTGTCCTTAGATAATAAGTCAGTTAAAGGTGCAAGTACAGTCGCATAGCCTTTGATGAAGCGACGATAATAGCCTATCATACCTAGAAACCGCATTATTTGTTTCGTAGTCGTAGGCTGGGGAAACTGATCGATGGCTTTGATCTTTGTCTGTGGAGGGCACACCTGACCCATCCCCACCTCGAACCCCAGGTACAAAACTGTGGCTTTGACAAAATCGCACTTACCCAGGTTTACCACCAAACCTGCTTCATTCAGTTTATTAAAAAGCTGTCCGATGTGAGCACAGTGACTGTTAAAATCATTGTCGTATATTATGACATCATCTAGGTACACCGTACAGTTGGGAATGTCGGCTACAATGTCGTTCATTAATTTCTGAAACGTTGCAGGGGCATTTTTCAGCCCGTATGGCATAACATGGCAACGATATGTGGCACCGTCCACCACAAACCCACACACCTCTTGCGCTCGCTCAGACAAGGGCACTTGCCAATAACCCTTAACAAGGTCTATCTTAGTGAGGAACTTGGCTTTTCCTATCTTATCCACACTGTCGTCCACGCAAGGGAGAGGGTAGGCATTTCTATCTATCTATTGCCTGACGCCGTGATCCCCGAAGGGGTGGCCACGAACGAACCGCCCCCATGCACCTCTGTCCCCAGTCAGTCGACGCCCCTCCCCCCAACCAGCACCACCTTCGTTCATGTACTTCCTCACTCCATCCTTCCACCTCATATTCGGTCTACCTCTCCCCCTCTGTCCCTCCACCTCGCTCTCATACACCCTCTTAGTCATTCTCTCGCTTTCCATACGTTCCATATGGCCGAACCATCTCAAGTTGTTCCTTTTCACACTTTCCAGCACATCTACCTCCACACCAACACCTTCTTACTTCCTCATTAGTCTGTCTATCCTCCATGTAACTCCGCACGCACTCCTTAAGTAATCATTTCCACTGCTCTCACTCTTGGTCTGAGTCTCTCAACCAACGTCCATGCTTCGCTTCCGTAAGTCAGTGTCGGGATTACCACACTGTCATGCAAGGACTTCTTCACTTCCATACTGACCACCCTATTCTTGTTACTGCTTTTAGCATTCCTACAACCCTCTTCCCTGTTGTACCCCTCCCGCACCTCTTCATCCATCCCATCTTTACTCAACACACTGCCCAGATACTTAAAAGAGTTGACGATCTCCATAGCCTGACCGTTCAGCTTCACCTCACACTCTGTGACTTCACCCCTTTCGAAGACCATAACCTTGCTCTTCCCCGTATTTACCTTCAAATTCCGTTTTTCGCACACTGTTCCAAACTCATTTACCAGACCCTGCAACTCCCATTCATTATCACTCATAACTGTATCATCCGCAAACAGCAGTATAGGTAGCTTCCACTCAATTCCCTCCCTTTTCAGCGATACACCAACATCCACTGCTCTTGATAGTATTTCTTTCATAACTCCATATATACAGTAAACAACCACGGGGACATCACACACCCCTGTTTCAAACCAACATTCAGGTCAAAGAACTCGCTCTGCTCACTCTCCACACGTACGTCCTTGCACCCTCATACATGCTTCACTGCTTTCAGCAACTTGCCCTCTACTCCGTATATTCTAAGTACTTTCCACAAACCTTCTCTATCCACTCTGTCATAGGCCTTCTCCAAGTCCATAAAGGCAACATACACCTTTTGTTTCTTCTCCAGATACTTCTCCACAACACAATTCAGGGTAAAAATCTGATCTACACATCCTCTTCCCTTCCTAAAACCTCCCTGCTCGTCGCCTATCCATTTCTCCGTTCTCACTCTCACTCTCTCAATCACTACCCTACTGTATACCTTCCCTACTACGCTTAGAAGACATATTCCTCGGTGGTTACCACACACTCCTCTTCCCTTTGCCCTTATATAGGGGGACTATTATGCCAGTCTTCCAGTCATCGGTGCACTCCCCTTCTCCCATGCTAGTTTGCACAATTCCATACCCATTCTATCACTATCTCACCACCATACCTCAACATTTCCCCACACACTCCATCTGTTCCTGGTGCTTTCCCCAACTTCACTCTTTTCATGGCTTCCCACACTTCTGACCTCCTGATCCCACTCCTCCTCCACTACTTCTCTTCTTCTCCCTCCCATACCATATCCAGCTATGTTGCTGGCTCTTCATTCCTTTCATTTAGCAACTCACTGAAGTACTCCCTCCATCTTTCGACCTCTCTTGCTTCTCGGCTAGCATTCTCCCATTCTTATCTTTCACACCTTACTGTTTCCCTTGCTACCTTCCCTAACTTTCTTGACTTCTTTCCAGAACAGTTTCTTACTCTCCCACCATTTTACACTCAGATTCCTTCCAAATTCCTCATCTACTCTTCTCTTACTTTCCTTCACTACTCTCTTCACCACCCTCTTACTCTCCACGTACCTCGCTCGTTCTGTCTCTCGGAATCTTCATTCCCTCTGCTACCCAACCACTCTCTATATGCTTTCTTCTTTTCTTCCACAGCTATTCGTACCTCTTCTGTCCACCATGCTGTACCTTTCACTCCCTCCCTCTTCTCCTCACTCCACACACCTCCTCACATGCTGCACAGATCTCATCCTTAAACACCTTGCTCATCTCCTCCACTTCCTCCATAACTTCCAGGTCGAACCCACCTAGTCGTCTTTCCACTGCTCTCCTGTACTCCTCCCTGATTTCCTCCTCCTGCAACCTCTCCACCCTCCACCATTCCACCCTCCTCTCGCCTCCCTCCCGCTCTCCTACCCACTTCTTTTGTATCCTAACCTTAGCTACCACTACATAATGATCAGACAGACCCCCTCCAATACCCCTATACCCTAGCATCCATCACAGATTTCTTCATTCGTTCATCACACATACAATCAATCAATGACTTTCGTTCCACCACTGTTATCCTTCATCGTCAACATCCGTTTCCACGTGTACCTGTGGATCTGTCTCGAAGAAGGTGTTGGCTATCCACAGCCTCCTCCCCACACATACGTCCACAAGTGCACTACCATTCCCATTCACCTCTGATGGTACCCCCCACCCTCCCACCACTCCCTCAACTTTCCTATCACCCACCTTACCATTCATATCCCCAATCAGAAATATTCTTTCGTTCTTGTCAAACTTCTCCAGGCACGCCTCCACATTCATCCAGAACTCCTCTTTCTTTCTTTCAAGAAAGTCATTTGTGGGGGTTAAATCATTCAACCTGCGGAAATCTATACAAAACCGCACCTTGCCATCTGGTTTGGGCTGCAGTGTGACGGGGGAAGTCCACCTTACTGCACCCTCAGAAATCAGCCCACGTTTCAGCATATAATCCAGCTCTTCCCTAAGTGCTGGTAATTTAATAGGGAGAACACGGTATGGCACTGATTTAAAGGGCGGGTGGTCCCCAACATTGACATCGTGCACCGCTTGAGTAGTGAGGCCAGGATGCTCCACGAAAACAGCTGGGTTTGAATCAAACAAGTGCTGCACAGCTACACGCTGTTGCTCAGGCAGGTGCAATATCAACTCGTGAGCCACTTGTCTAGAATTCCCCGCCCACTGATCCGCGGAAACATGACAATCCCAATTATCCTCCCCCGCAGCTTGACTGTCCCTTCCTCCTTCTCCACCACGATCGCTGAAGATCAACACCGGGACAGTGAGAGGCTCGGAGGGGCGCCTCACATACTCTTTTATCAGATTTACATGGCAAAGTTGGTTCTTTTTCTTACGATCAGGAGTAGCTACTAATTAGTCGAGATCAGAAACCTTCCTTACAACCCGATATGGACCAGAATACTTGGCAGACAATGGGTGTCCCACCAGAGGCAGTAGTATCAGTACCTCCTGATCTACTTCAAACTCCCTCAGCTTCACCTTCTGGTCGTATCTGTCCTTCATCTGAGCTTGTGAACTCTTAAGGTTCCGACCTGCTACCTCCAAGCTCTTTAGCATTCTCTCACGGCTTTCAACTACATACTTTAGAAGTGAGCATGGCTTGGTGACTCCCTCCCAGATCTCCTTGACTATGTGGAGGGGCCCCCTGACCCTGTGTCCAAAAACCAACTCGTTCGGGCTAAATCCCAAGCTCTCCCCAGGTACTTCTCTCGCAGAAAATAAAACGTATGGGAGACCTAGATCCCAGTCCTTCACATTTTCCATGCAATAACATCGCAACATACTCTTGAGAGTCGAGTGCCACCTTTCCAAAACTCCCTGACTCTCGGGATGGTAGGCAGATGACACCACAGACACTATCCCATGTTGCTGCATGGTCTGCTTAAACAGAGCAGAAGTAAAATTGGATCCCTGATCAGACTGGATCTCCTGAGGGTAGCCATAACGAGAGAAATAGACAAGTAGGTTTTTGACAACAGTCTTAGCCATCCCGTTGCACATGGGGTAAGCATCTGGATACCGTGTTGCTACCTCCATTACAGTTAGTACAAATTTATTGCCGGCACTAGTGGGGAGCAATGGGCCAACCATATCGATAACTACTTTGCTGAAGGGCGGCCCAATGACAGGGATGGGTTGTAACGGGGCTCTCGGGATGACCTGATTGAGTTTCCCAACAACTTGACAAGTGTGACACTGTGACACCCATGACACGACACTCGCCTTTAACCCAGGCCACCAGAAAAGCTTGCTCAGAGCTGCCTCCGTCTTACGTGCCCCCGGGTGCCTGCCAAAGGCACATCATGAGCTAATCTCAATAAGCTCTCACGGCACACCCTCGGTACTACTAACTGGTCCACTAATCCTGACCCGCCATCCAACTTTCTCTTGGGATCCTGATGTCTCCGATACAAGATCCCCTCGGACAAGAAAAAATCACCAGGCTGCGCATCCCCATCGCTCTCCAGTTCGACAGCACCATTACCGCACGCCCTGACTTCAGGATCTTCCAGCTGCAAGGAACATATATCAGCAGGTGCGAGATTATCCAAGTTCATCTTAAATAATTTATTTCCATCTCCAATGTCCCGCTGAGCCATCCTTTCCTCACGCTGCGCATAACGATGCTGTCGCAGAGTCTCTTCCTGCCCTGCACCTGCACTAGCGGTGACAGGCCCCGGGGCCTCTCCAGACTCTAACATAGGTGCCAATAATGAGTCACCAAGAAACACTGCCGGCTCAAAACTCTCCAATTGACCAACACTTCCCGTTTTCTTGTGACCTTTCCTCCGCGGTTTGATAGACTGAGGTGGTGGCTGCAAGGCTCCGGATGTCTGAGAACGCGTCACAACACACGCCATGGTTTGTACGCTACACTTCTCAACCCACTCCTGTTCCTCCCTACTAACATCGGCCACCTTCTCGGCAACGACCAAGGGTGAAACCTTAGAAGCAGGCACCGCAAAGTCGTTGCCGAGGAGGAGGTCGACGCCCCCAACAGGCAAGTTCTCTACAATTCCGACATCCAGCTCCTTGGCCACACCACCCACCTCCAGCTCCATCCGCACCAGCGGGTAGGACTTCGTAGCATTGATCCCCTGAACTACCACCACCCGAGCAGCGTTAATCGGCCTACCAGTAAAGTTCTTTAACAAGGTCTGAGAAGCCCCCATATCATGCAATAGCTTAACTCCTCGCCTTTCGACAGCCCACCTCACAAAACCATGCCCTCTATGACCCCCAAAGACGTCGCGGACAGGGTTCGAGCCTTCCGGACTCTTGAACACAGGCTGTGTCCCAACCTCTGACGAACTACCCTTGGCAAACTCAGAAGATATAGGCGACACCCCTATGCTGCGGGCCAATGACACAACCTTGTTCGGTGGCTTGTTCGGACAAGAATTTGAAAAGTGACCCTCCTTGTGACATGCAAAGCACTCTTTACTCTTTGGTTTCCCTTGGGAGTGGGAGGTACCATTAGACTTCTTATACGGGACGGTATTTGGTTTATGTTCAGTTTTATTGTCAGTGCTACATGGTTTTGTGTATTTATGTGTATCAAAATTCTTGGGAGGGGGAGGGGTACGATCCTTTGCACCCGACTCACTCCTAGCTGCTGCTTCGCACCCTCGAATTAATGACAGTCGGCGGTCAGCCATTTCTGCTGCCTCCTGGAGAGTTCTAGGATTTTTTTCCTTTATATTTAATGTTAAGTCCCCGCCTGTGCACTTAAAGAACTGCTCCAAGAGAACCAGCTCACTCAACTCCTCAAAAGTAGCTGCCCTCTCGGAACGCAGCCAATGTCGTAGTACATCAGACAAGTCCCGGGAGTGTTCTAGGAAGGTACTATCCTTGCCCTTAGTAACACCCCGAAACTTCAAGCGGTAAGTTTCTGGTTGTAACTCATAGGCCCGTAGCACAGCCTTCTTTAGCTCATCATAAACTACACAGGACTCTAAAGGTAGTGCATCATACGCTTTCAGCCCCTTTCCTAGGAGTCTTGATGAAACTAATGCTGCCCACTTTTCCTGAGGCCACTGGTGTTCCTGACACTTCTTCTCAAATCGCATAAAAAACTCAGTCACACATGATTCATCGAACACAGGAACTAGTTTAAGCAGGTGCGACAATGATTGGTCCCGATGTATGTTACCTCCCCCAATATTTCGCCCTGATACCTCCACTCGAGATCTCTCCAGCTCCCTGTCAGCCCGATACCTAGTAGACTCTGCCTGCAGTTCAGCCTCTCGTATAGCTGTTCTCTGCGGCCTCAGCCTGAGCTCTAGCAACCTCAGCCTGCACACTAGCCTGTCTCTCGGCAGCCTCAACCTGAGCTCTAGCAGCCTCAACCTGAGCTCTAGCCTGTCTTTCGGTAGCCTCAACCTGAGCTCTAGCAACCTCAACCTTGGCCATCTCAAGCCGAAACAACAAATCTGGGGTCAACCCTTGAGGAGGGGAAGGTGCATTTAATGGAGAGGGTCCCTGAGATTGAATTCCACGCTGCCATTGACCATCAACTTGGGGGTATGTACTAAATTCAGGCACCCTGACGTTTGATATGGGGGTAGAGTGGAGGGGGGGCTGGGGACCGGGGCCCCAAGTCGCCTCTCCACCCAGGTCTCTCCCTTCTAAACCCAATATCAAAGTCCTCAGCTGATCTTTCCTCATGCCACTTAAACCCTGGTGACCCTGAAGACCTGCCACACACTTTAAGCCATACTTATTCAGCTTCACCACCCTGGCAGCGGTAAGGGGCACCTCTAAAAATCTTCTAGCACCCTCTTCGCTATCGACTAGCCACTCCACAGTTCTTTCTCCCTCCGAGCCCGTATCGTGACCTGACCCATCACTGTGTTCCGATGTATTAGACATGTTTGTGTACTGCAGTAATTATCACGGTTATAGAATGTGCCTTATCTCCTATGCAAGTATGTATATACTAATGTTATTTAAAGTCTTTAATGTGTCATATTGGTTGCTCCAAAAAAAAAAACTCTATGTCCACTGTATTCCTCTAATCCTAAGGAATCTCAAAACAAATGACCACTATATTCCTCTGTTCAGTAAATCCTATGCAAGGTCGCCATTTGTTACGTCCTGGGATATATAAACACTGGGCTCTTTCTATTGGACTAGGTATGCGGCAACAAGCAACAACGGAAAACGCTAGATCCAACCCTTATCTATAAACCCAGGCAACAAACCACCCTAAACCGTCAAGCGTCCTGCCTGGACAACAAAGTATCCTATGACTCGGTTACAGGGTGCACGCACTATAGACTGCTGATAGTCAAGCAGGCTATATAAAAGATCACACAATTAAGTTGACTTAAAGCTTCAAGGAAAAGATAGATAACGGAATTAAATTGCAGAAACAATTTAATAACAAACTAGAAGAAAGTACATTTAACGTTACGTTAATTAATACAACTAATCACCCCTGCGTGAAAGAAGGTGAAAGCAAACAGTCCTCAAAACATCGTACAGGTAGACAAGATGCGGGTTTCTAAACTGCATGCGGCTACTGTAGGATCTGATGCTTAGCAAAGAAAGTACGTTACGGATTTAGAGAACTCTTAACTCATAAGCAGGAATAAATACTAGTGATAGGCCATACAGTGTATAATGGCATAGGTAAAATTAAATAAAGGTAGCAACTCGCAACATAACCACATACAAGTGTGCTTCCCACTCTTAGTCAGGCAAGCCTGCTCGGACAGAGTCTCTAAGCCACACCCTGACTCACAATGCTAACAAAAACGGTAAACTGTGGCACAATAACAAGCATACAGATATAATAAACCACTAGCTGTTAATCTGCCAGGTGGCAGAGGTCTAGCCGGAAGGATATAGGCTTCGGATACCCGGGCTGAGCCACCTGCTCTAGCCTAGGGACGTTCCCAAGTCTGTGCGCCAAATTACTCTAATTGAAAGGGTGCTCTCTTGAGAGACTCAGATCGCAAGTATCTGACTCTCTCCTGGCGACCCTAAAACAAAAGCAAGACGTGCTAGCGCAGTGCTGAGTGGACTAGGCAAGGGCCCTCACACAACACAACACTAGACACACAGGGACACAGACAAGAAAATGCCCCCAGACTCCCACGGGTATCCTAGTAAAGTCGTGCGGGTCCACAGGACTCGCACCAGCAGACTTTACTTAAAGGATCGCAAAAAGCCTCCCCTCATGTCTAGCCCCTGCTAACCTGACACAAGAACACACTAGCAAGCATGAAACCACCAAATATGAGACAACAAAAAAAGCTTCCTAGGTCTCATTAACAATTAAATCTCTGCATAAGGCCCAAAATCCTATCTAGTTATCTGAGAGCTCGTCGTTAATACAATAATAGATATAAGGTCTATCAAGGGGATGGGATAATTAAATAGATTGTTGAAGTAGTGGAAGGAAGGTATACAAAGTAAGAGAGAAAGTTTCTAAGTGGGGTTGAGAGGGATAGATATCAAGGGGGTCCGAAGGGTACGACAGTGAGGTGAGCTCTGAGTCTTGAATCTGTCTGGACCCCACCCTAGGCATGCAAAATACATCCCATGCTTGGCAACACTCAACACAGTTGCCGGTTCAAAATCCTCTACCCCTGGCGTGAGTCGAAACTGAGCCTAACGTTGCTATCAAATGCACGTGGCAACATCTGGCTCGTCCCAAGCTGGACTCTCCGCGCGAAGCAACGTCCCCCAGCCGGTCTCTCTCTCCCGCTCGTCTCCTCCCACTCTCACTAGACTTACATCTTATATATTATAATGAAACAATCAACTATCGAGAATAAAATATACTAAGATGCGTTGGTTAAGAATAAGGGCAGCTTCAAGCTGTGAAACAACATAAGAATATCCCAGACATTAGTTACATTGTCGTAGGATATATACTAAGGAAATGCCGGCCGGCCGGCTGCCGCCAGCCGGTTTCTAAACGGCTGGGCAGCCGACGCGCGCGCATGCCCGCACGTGGCTACTATGCAGGAGTGTCACACAAGCTAAATATATTGTATACCTGATCTCCATCTAGATCCTCGAACGTGCTAGGACAGTTCACTTTTTGGGCGATTTTTGCACGTATTCATAATTTGTCTAGTTTCCTCGCTAGACCTCCATCAAATTAAAAAAAAAAAACATCCATTAGATCCCCCTTCTAGATTAATTTGTACATTTTTCGATAAAAAAAAATCCCGGCCAAAGGCCGGTTTTTCCAACATTACAGGCTCACTATCGTTCGCCAGGGAAAAAATTGACACCTAAATAGCACGAAAAGTCTAAATATTGACGAAGAAATGGGGCGAAAGGTCTTGAAAACGACTAACTAATGGGTTAAACATCTTAACATCTGAAAACTAATGGGGCTAAACATGAGGGAGAAAGTGGTCCATAAAACCGGCCCATCCCCCCTTAAAAAGGTTAATTCATAAAGAAAAAGAGAGGGCGTGCTGAATGCCTAATTGGTAACCGAACAATTAGGCACTTAGTTTTTGTCTATGTTTATGAAGGAGACAAAAGGTAAAGCTGCCTGTAACAAGTGTCTCCCTCAAAGGTAGGTACAAGAGTGAGAGACCCAAATTTTGGGGAGTGTACAATATTGGAAGGACGAGTGTTGTACTTGTTGAGTGTAGTGAAATGGATAGGTGTAGGAGTTGTTTGTGAGAGCTAGCTGGATTACTCTCTGTGTAGGTGAAACAGAAAGAGTGAGGGAAGCCAGACAAATGAAACAGGAAATCCAGCAACTCCATATCACATCCCTATGAAGCCTCCCTTGCTTTAATGTATATATAGATACACTGATTCGATCTTAGTGGTCCATTCATCTATAGCTAAACATTATTCTAGCGTGTCTAAATGTGCATTAATTATACTATCATGAATATTAACCGCAACCATATGTGTGAAAATCTTGCCAAACTATTTACTTACAAAATTATCCAGCTGAAAAATAATATAAAAGTAATCTGACATTTTGGGAAAGATGAGTCAGCTCAGATAATGGAGTAACACGAGGAAGGAGTAAGAAGATACAGCCTGAGGGGGGGGGGGGGGGGGAGAAACAGAAGCTACTAAGTCACATTTTAAGGGATCCCACCTCGCTTATTTTCTCTTTCTCTCCCTCTCTCTTTGGTTTTGTATCCATTCGGCCCCATTTAGCCTGCTGTTTTAAGACGTTTATCCCCATCCAGGTGTCAATATTTTCCTGCCGAGCGATAGCGAGCCAGCATATATATATTTTTGTTATGACAGCAAGCAAAACAATTTATTTTTTCGATAGAAATATGTCTCCGGCGAAGCCTGGTTTCTCCATACAATGCTGGCTCGCTATCGCTCCCAAGGAAGAAATCGACACCTTGATGGGGATAAATGTCTTAAATCAGTTGGCTGAATGGGGCCGAATGGATACAAGCCAGGGAAAGAGAGAAAAGGAGAGAAAGATTACAAAAAGCCGGTGACCCCCCCTTAACCCTAGGGAGCACAAGCCTTTATACTTACCTTATATAATAACTTGGTGTACACTTTTATAATGGAAAGGGGTACACAAAGAAGTTAAAACAGGTAGACAGACGGAGAGTAAATTAAAGAAGGAAATAGGGAAGTGAGGAAAAAAAGGGAGAGAATGCTGGAATGAGTGTTAATGGGAATATAAATAGATAATTATACATAGTAAGATTGTAGAGTAATTATACATAGTAAGATTGTAGAGTAATTATACATAGTAAGATTGTAGAGTAATTATACATAGTAAAATTGTAGAGTAATAGATAATTATACATAGTAAGATTGTAGAGTAATTATACATAGTAAGATTGTAGAGAAATTATACATAGTAAGATTGTAGAGTAATAGATAATTATACATAGTAAGATTGTAGAGTAATTATACATAGTAAGATTGTAAAGTAATTATACATAGTAAGATTGTAGAGTAATTATACATAGTAAGATTGTAGAGTAATAGATAATTATACATAGTAAGATTGTAGAGTAATTATACATAGTAAGATTGTAGAGTAATTATACATAGTAAGATTGTAGAGTAATAGATAATTATACATAGTAAGATTATGAGTATTATACATAGTAAGATATAGGTAAATACATAGTAAGATTGTAGAGTAATAGATAATTATACATAGTAAGATTGTAGAGTAATTATACATAGTAAGATTGTAGAATAATAGATAATTATACATAGTAAGATTGAGTAATTATACATAGTAAGATTGTAGAGTAATAGATAATTATACATAGTAAGATTGTAGAGTAATTATACATAGTAAGATTGTAGAGTAATTATACATAGTAAGATTGTAGAGTAATAGATAATTATACATAGTAAGATTGTAGAGTAATTATACATAGTAAGATTGTAGAGTAATAGATAAGTATACATAGTAAGATTGTAGAGTAATTATACATAGTAAGATTGTAGAGTAATTATACATAGTAAGATTGTAGAGTAATTATACATAGTAAGATTGTAGAGTAATTATACATAGTAAGATTGTAGAGTAATTATACATAGTAAGATTGTAGATTAATTATACATAGTAAGATTGTAGAGTAATAGATAATTATACATAGTAAGATTGTAGAGTAATTATACATAGTAAGATTGTAGAGTAATAGATAATTATACATAGTAAGATTGTAGAGTAATTATACATAGTAAGATTGTAGAGTAATTATACATAGTATGATTGTAGAGTAATTATACATAGTAAGATTGTAGAGTAATAGATAATTATACATAGTAAGATTGTAGAGTAATTATACATAGTAAGATTGTAGAGTAATTATACATAGTAAGATTGTAGAGTAATTATACATAGTAAGATTGTAGAGTAGTTATACATAGTAAGATTGTAGAGTAATTATACATAGTAAGATTGTAGAGTAATAGATAATTATACATAGTAAGATTGTAGAGTAATTATACATAGTAAGATTGTAGAGTAATAGATAATTATACATAGTAAGATTGTAGAGTAATTATACATAGTAAGATTGTAGAGTAATTATACATAGTAAGATTGTAGAGTAGTTATACATAGTAAGATTGTAGAGTAATTATACATAGTAAGATTGTAGAGTAATTTCCACAATGACAGAAAAGGTTGGAAACATAAAACTGAAGGAAATTAAGGCTCTAAGGTAAACTGTAAAACAACAAGGTCACACAAAAGCAAATTATGTTCTCTCTCTCTCTCTCTCTCACACACACACACACACTCTCACATTCACACACACACACACACACTCACATTCACACACTCTCACATTCTCTCTCTCTCTCACACACACATACTCTCTCTCTCTCTCTCTCTCTCTCTCTCTCTCTCTCTCTCTCTCTCTCTCTCCACAAAGAGCTATTCCACTAATGAGCCCCAAATGTAGGGATCATTTACCATCATCTGTGGTGGAGACAGCAGAGGGAATGGGACAAAAATATCAGGAAAAACTTAGGAAGAGAGAATAGCTAAATGGAAGATAGATAGATAGATGGATAGATAGATAGATATAAAGATAAAGCGATAAATAAGTATATTAATAAATATATATAGAGATAGATAGATACATGGATAATTACATAAATATACAATTATAGATAGATAGTTAGATAGATAGATAATATAAATATATATTATATTATATTCATTGAATACAAAAATACAGATACACTTACAGAACATACACCTTCGAAATGTCTGGAATACTATCACATAAATAAGATAAGGAAGATATGGATAGTAAACAATATATATAAAATCAAAGGAAAATTATATTTGATTTTACGTGTAAGCTTTATTTTCATGTTTTAGTACTCTTCAAAAGTCTTCATATAATAATTAATTGTAATTGTTTTCGTCCTAAATATATAGTATATACAGTATATACATCGTATAGAATCCTTCTCGTTCTACTTGTCTTTTATGGTCTTTGATCCCATGTATGACTGATTTTTTTTTTTTTTTTTTATCTAGAGAGAGAGAGAAAAAGAGTGAGTTATACAGATACTCATACTACACATACCTTTCAGTACCTAGCAGATGTCCGGCCTTAATACTACTAGGCAGGGACAGTTTATAGTGGAAGAATAGGACATCAAAGTAGAAGGCTCTATCCCCACCTTCCGTTTCCTCCGGCTAAAAAGCAGGAGCAGATAGAGAGAGCGAGATATATACTCCTGACATGTTATCAGTTGACTAATGTTCAGTATTGTGTGTCTCTTTATTCAGAACGAGGCATCACATTACGTTCATATATCACCCTTAGAGAGCCGTCTGTGGGAACCTAACCTGTTAACAGTAGCTGAGTACTTACCCATCGAGTATTTCTAGTAAGGAATATCTCAGTAACTCCTAAGTTTTGATAAATGCGGCATAATACTGATATATAACATTAGCTGTAGAAAGAGGTCACGATATCTTAAAAAGTTACCAACGGCATATGTTACTAGATGACTGAGCACAGCGTTATTGTGAAACGTTCATACATCTTTGCTAGGCTGAAAATAATAATAACCCTTAGAAGATACAATAACGCATCTCATTTATGTGCTGGCTATTATTAGACGATTTTATTTATATTAGGTAGCCAGAGGGTTAATTGAGATAGTCTTTACTTAGGGGGAGACTGACCGTTTGTTTAGTCTATTAATTAATTTATTCATATATTTTTTTAATTTCCTCGCTAGACCTTCATCAAGCTTATAAAAACACCCCCTAGACAAGATAAATTTGTAAATTTTTCGGTAGAAAAATTTACCGGCCTAAGGCCGGTTCCTCTTAATATTGCAGCTTCGCTATCGCTCGCCAGGAAATAATCGACACCTAAATGGCACGAAAGGTCTTAAAATTGACAACGAAATGGGGCGAAAGGTGTTAAAATCTCCAAACTAATGGGCCGAACGTCTTATAATCTCAAAACTAGTGGGGCTAAACATTAGGGAGAAAGGGGTCCAGAAAAACGGTCTGCCTCAACTTAATAATTCCCACCGAATAATTTCTAAATTATATAAAAACGTCCAATGATAGCCAAAAAAACAAAAAATCAAAATGCGTCATCATTTTCAAAGGGTTAAAACTAGGTATACAAAATGTCTCCTAGGAAAAAAAAACACAGAATAGTCGACCACCTATGGATATCTTCGCTCAGTCTCAGTGCCTGGAAGTAGCTCACTGATAGGACCAATGCCTTAAGGGGGGATGGTTCACTTTTTGGGCGATATTTGCATATATTCATTATTTTTCTAGTTTCCTCCCTAGACCTCCATCAAATAAAAAAAATAAAAAAATCCATTAGATCCCTCTTCTAGATTAATCTGTACATTTTTCGGTAGAAAAATGTCCCAGCCAAAGGCCGGTTCTTCCAACATTACATGGCTTACTATCGTTCACCAGGGAAAAAATCCACACCTAAATAGCACGAAAGGTCTAAATATTGACGACGAAATGGGACGAAAGGTGACGACTAGCTAATGGGGCAAACATCTTAACATCTGAAAACTAATGGGGGTAAACACGAGGGAGAAAACTGGTCCAGAAAACCAGCCCATCCCCCCTTAATTATATGACTTCTAGGGATAAACACATCTCATCTTCTTCTGTATTGAGGCTATATAAGGATTTACTTTGGTCAACACTTTCTTTGTCTTGATATTCTTGTACTGTTAAGGGGAGGTTTCCACTTGAGGGATTTTTTTTAGAACTTCTTTCTCCCTCATGTTTAGCCTCATTGCTTTTGAGATTTTAAGACGTTTGCCCCATTAGTTTGGCGATTTTAATAACTTTCGCCCCATTTCTGTCAATTTATACCTTTCGTGCCATTTAGGTGTCGATTTTTTCCTGGCGAGCGATAGCGAGCCTGTAACTTAAGAGAAATCGGCCTTCGGCCGGGAAAATTTTCTACCGAAAAATGTACATATTTATCTTGAAAGGGGGTCTAGGGGATGGAATTTTAAGCTTGATGGAGGTCTAAGCAACACACTAGAAACCTCCCCTTAAGGTGGGGGGGGGGGATTTTGGAATTCTTGCGATATTAGTTATATACTGTATTTAAGGGGTGGTTTGATTTTATTGATTGATTCATTTGTATTTTGTATTGTTATATTTACTCTTCTCCCAAGACTTCCAACAGGCTTAATCAAAATGTCTGCAAACCCCCCCCCCCCCCCCCGCCCCCTTCGAATTAAATTTGTGCCGTTTCCTTCTAAATAACAGGCTCACTATTGCTCGCTATTTGCTCGTCAGGAAAAAAAATGACATGTAAATGGTACGAAAGGTCTTATAATCGTCAAACTAATGGGTCGAATTTCTTAAAACTTCCAAACTAAAGGTACTAAACATGAGGGAGAAAGGGGTCCAGAAACCCTCCCCTTAAGACTGTATTCCCCGTTGGTTCTGATGGCTCAAACAAATGCCTGTATGCCTCTCCTCCCGTCGACTGTAAGAGAAAGAGAGACATTACTACTTATAGACTACCTTGTGAGGAATGGGGTAATCTCAAGGCCGATTCCTCCTAAATTACAGAGAGAGAGAGAGAGAGAGAGAGAGAGAGAAAGAAAGAAGGAAAGATTGAAAGAAAGAAAGAAAGAAAGAAAGAAAGAAAGAAAGAGAGAGATAGAGATAGATAGATATATAGATAGATAGATAGAGAGAAAGAGAGAGAGAGAGAGAGAGAGAGAGAGAGAGAGAGCGAGAGTGAAAGCGATGGATTGCTTGATTAAATGTACAGTCCACGTAATTATCAGAGCGCCCGTTAACCCGTTCAGTACCAGCGACGTCTGTTATATTTTATTCTAGCAATATTTAGACGAGTTTATGCAGCTTAGAAAGGATCCGTGGTAGTTAAAAGGGTTGATTGAGATAGTTCGAGGCCTTATAATTGCTAAAGATCCTTCCTAAAGTGAATAAAATCGATTAGTAGGAGCCAGAATAAAATCAAAAGACGTGGCCGGTATAGAAGGAGTTAACCCGTTCAGTGCCGGCGACGTCTTTTCTGCTACATTTAGACGAGTTTGTGAAGCTTGGGAAGGGTATATGGTAGCTAAAAGGATTAAATGAGATCGTCTGTAGCGTTTTAAGGGGTAGACGTCCTTCGTGCGCTCAACAATATCGACTAATAATAATATTTATCAGAGTATAATGAAAAAGACGTCGACGGTACAAAAGGGCTAAAATCACACCTCCGTCAGACAGAGAGCCCCCCCCCCCCCCCCCAACCCCCATGTAGGTGTCACAGGCAGCTCTCACCCCAGCCACAAATTGGAAAATCATGAATGGAGTCCGCGCAAATACCGAGTTTTCTTAAAGGAGCCCACTTCGGTTTTTCCTCTCTCTCTGAATTGTGTCCATCCGCCCTCATTCATCCTACTGTTTTAAGACGTGCATCCCCATCCAGGTGTCGATTTTTTCTTGGCGAGCGGTAGCGAGACAGCATATTATTTAAAATGTTTCTGACAGTAGGCTGAATTTGTACATTTTCCGATAGAAAAATTTATCCGGCAAAGCCGGATTTTTCCATATAATGCTGGCTCGCTATCGCTCGCCAGTAAGATACCGACACTTGGATGGGGATAAACGTCTTAAAACAGTAGGCTGAATGGAGCCGAATGGATACAAGCCAGAGAAAGAGAGAAATTTAAAAGGAGAGCAAAAAGACAGGTGACCCCCCTTAATCTGGCGCCCGTAATTAACCTTTTCAGTACCGGCGACGTATTATATGTTATATGTTAGCTATATTTATACGATTATGTGCAGTTTAGAAGGACATGTGGTAGTAAATAGGGTTAAGTGAGATAGTTCCAAACCTGTTAATTGCTGGAGGCCCTTTTTAAACTGAATAAAATCGTCTAATAATAGTCAGCATACAGGTAGAGAGACGTCGCAGGTACAGAAGGGTTAAAGGGAGCCCACCTCGTTTTTTTCTCTTTCTCTCCCTCTCTCTTTGGCTTGTATCCATTCGGCCCCATTCAGCCTACTATTTTAAGACGTTTACCCCCATCCAGGTGTCAATATTTTCCTGGCGAGCGGTAGCGAGCCAGTATATACATATTTTTGTTTTGACAGCAAGCTAAATGTGTACATTTTTCGATAGAAAAATGTCTCCGACGTAGCCGGATTTCTCTATGCAATGCTGGCTCGCTATCGCTCGCCAGGAAGAAATCGACACCTGGATGGGGATAAACGTCTTAAAACAGTTGGCTGAATGGGGCCAAATGGATACAAGCCAGGGAAAGAGAGAAAAGGAGAGAAAGATTACAAAAAAGCTGGTGACCCCCCTTAACCTTTTCAGTACCGGTGCCGTCCTTTCAACTTATTGCCGGCTACTGCTAGACGATCTTATTCAGTTACAAAAATGGCCTTCAGCAATTAACAAGCTGCGAACTATCTCACTTAACCCTTTTAGCAACAACAGATCCTTCTTAAGGGGCCAGTGACCGTTTGTTTGGTCTATTAATTAATGTATTCATATATTTGTTTATAGTTTCCTCGCTAGGCCTCCATCAAGCTTAGAAAGACACCCCCTAGACCCCCTTTTAATATACAGTAGATTTGTAAATTTTTCGGTAGAAAAATGTCCCGGCCAAAGGCCGATTCCTCCTAAAAATACTGGCTCGCTATCGCTCGTCAGGAAAAAATCGACCCCTAAATGGCACGAAAGGTCCTAATATTGACAAAGAAATGGAGTGAAAGGTCATAAAATCTCCAAACTAATGGAACCAACGTCTTAAAATCTCAAAACTAGTGGGGCTAAACAGTAGAGAGAAGGAGGTCCAGAAAAAATAAAAACTCTCAAATCGTTTCTATATAGGTGAAATATAGGTGAAATATAACCAAAGCCATCCCCGGGTGTACAAGTGTTAAGGGGGGTCACCGGCTGTTTCTATATAGGTGAAATATAACCAAAGCCATCCCCGGGAGTACAAGTGTTAAGGGGGGTCACCGGCTGTTTCTATATAGGTGAAATATAACCAAAGCCATCCCCGGGTGTACAAGTGTTAAGGGGGGTCACCGGCTGTGTCTTTATAGGTGAAAAAGAACCAAGGCCAACCCCAGGAGTACAAGTGTTAAGGGGGGGTCACCGGCTGTTTCTATATAGGTGAAATATAACCAAAGCCATCCCCGGGTGTACAAGTGTTAAGGGGGGTCACCGGCTGTTTTCTATATAGGTGAAATATAACCAAAGCCATCCCCGGGTGTACAAGTGTTAAGGGGGGTCACCGGCTGTTTCTATATAGGTGAAATATAACCAAAGCCATCCCCGGGTGTACAAGTGTTAAGGGGGGTCACCGGCTGTTTCTATATAGGTGAAATATAACCAAAGCCATCCCCGGGTGTACAAGTGTTAAGGGGGGTCACCGGCTGTTTCTATATAGGTGAAATATAACCAAAGCCATCCCCGGGTGTACAAGTGTTAAGGGGGGTCACCGGCTGTTTCTATATAGGTGAAATATAACCAAAGCCATCCCCGGGTGTACAAGTGTTAAGGGGGGTCACCGGCTGTTTCTATATAGGTGAAAATATAACCAAAGCCATCCCCGGGTGTACAAGTGTTAAGGGGGGTCACCGGCTGTTTCTATATAGGTGAAATATAACCAAAGCCATCCCCGGGTGTACAAGTGTTAAGGGGGGTCACCGGCTGTTTCTATATAGGTGAAATATAACCAAAGCCATCCCCGGGTGTACAAGTGTTAAGGGGGGTCACCGGCTGTTTCTATATAGGTGAAATATAACCAAAGCCATCCCCGGGTGTACAAGTGTTAAGGGGGGTCACCGGCTGTTTCTATATAGGTGAAATATAACCAAAGCCATCCCCGGGTGTACAAGTGTTAAGGGGGGTCACCGGCTGTTTCTATATAGGTGAAATATAACCAAAGCCATCCCCGGGTGTACAAGTGTTAAGGGGGGTCACCGGCTGTTTCTATATAGGTGAAATATAACCAAAGCCATCCCCGGGTGTACAAGTGTTAAGGGGGGTCACCGGCTGTTTCTATATAGGTGAAATATAACCAAAGCCATCCCCGGGTGTACAAGTGTTAAGGGGGGTCACCGGCTGTTTCTATATAGGTGAAATATAACCAAAGCCATCCCCGGGTGTACAAGTGTTAAGGGGGGTCACCGGCTGTTTCTATATAGGTGAAATATAACCAAAGCCATCCCCGGGTGTACAAGTGTTAAGGGGGGTCACCGGCTGTTTCTATATAGGTGAAATATAACCAAAGCCATCCCCGGGTGTACAAGTGTTAAGGGGGGTCACCGGCTGTTTCTATATAGGTGAAATATAACCAAAGCCATCCCCGGGTGTACAAGTGTTAAGGGGGGTCACCGGCTGTTTCTATATAGGTGAAATATAACCAAAGCCATCCCCGGGTGTACAAGTGTTAAGGGGGGTCACCGGCTGTTCTATATAGGTGAAATATAACCAAAGCCATCCCCGGGTGTACAAGTGTTAAGGGGGGTCACCGGCTGTTTCTATATAGGTGAAATATAACCAAAGCCATCCCCGGGTGTACAAGTGTTAAGGGGGGTCACCGGCTGTTTCTATATAGGTGAAATATAACCAAAGCCATCCCCGGGTGTACAAGTGTTAAGGGGGGTCACCGGCTGTTTCTATATAGGTGAAATTAACCAAAGCCATCCCCGGGTGTACAAGTGTTAAGGGGGGTCACCGGCTGATTCTATACAGGTGAAATATAACCAAAGCCATCCCGCGGTGTACAAGTGTTAAGGGGGGTCACCGGCTGTTTCTATATAGGTGAAATATAACCAAAGCCATCCCCGGGTGTACAAGTGTTAAGGGGGGTCACCGGCTGTTTCTATATAGGTGAAATATAACCAAAGCCATCCCCGGGTGTACAAGTGTTAAGGGGGGTCACCGGCTGTTTCTATATAGGTGAAATATAACCAAAGCCATCCCCGGGTGTACAAGTGTTAAGGGGGGTCACCGGCTGTTTCTATATAGGTGAAATATAACCAAAGCCATCCCCGGGTGTACAAGTGTTAAGGGGGGTCACCGGCTGTTTCTATATAGGTGAAATATAACCAAAGCCATCCCCGGGTGTACAAGTGTTAAGGGGGGTCACCGGCTGTTTCTATATAGGTGAAATATAACCAAAGCCATCCCCGGGTGTACAAGTGTTAAGGGGGGTCACCGGCTGTTTCTATATAGGTGAAATATAACCAAAGCCATCCCCGGGTGTACAAGTGTTAAGGGGGGTCACCGGCTGTTTCTATATAGGTGAAATATAACCAAAGCCATCCCCGGGTGTACAAGTGTTAAGGGGGGTCACCGGCTGTTTCTATATAGGTGAAATATAACCAAAGCCATCCCCGGGTGTACAAGTGTTAAGGGGGGTCACCGGCTGTTTCTATATAGGTGAAATATAACCAAAGCCATCCCCGGGTGTACAAGTGTTAAGGGGGGTCACCGGCTGTTTCTATATAGGTGAAATATAACCAAAGCCATCCCCGGGTGTACAAGTGTTAAGGGGGGTCACCGGCTGTTTCTATATAGGTGAAATATAACCAAAGCCATCCCCGGGTGTACAAGTGTTAAGGGGGGTCACCGGCTGTTTCTATATAGGTGAAATATAACCAAAGCCATCCCCGGGTGTACAAGTGTTAAGGGGGGTCACCGGCTGTTTCTATATAGGTGAAATATAACCAAAGCCATCCCCGGGTGTACAAGTGTTAAGGGGGGTCACCGGCTGTTTCTATATAGGTGAAATATAACCAAAGCCATCCCCGGGTGTACAAGTGTTAAGGGGGGTCACCGGCTGTTTCTATATAGGTGAAATATAACCAAAGCCATCCCCGGGTGTACAAGTGTTAAGGGGGGTCACCGGCTGTTTCTATATAGGTGAAATATAACCAAAGCCATCCCCGGGTGTACAAGTGTTAAGGGGGGTCACCGGCTGTTTCTATATAGGTGAAATATAACCAAAGCCATCCCCGGGTGTACAAGTGTTAAGGGGGGTCACCGGCTGTTTCTATATAGGTGAAATATAACCAAAGCCATCCCCGGGTGTACAAGTGTTAAGGGGGGTCACCGGCTGTTTCTATATAGGTGAAATATAACCAAAGCCATCCCCGGGTGTACAAGTGTTAAGGGGGGTCACCGGCTGTTTCTATATAGGTGAAATATAACCAAAGCCATCCCCGGGTGTACAAGTGTTAAGGGGGGTCACCGGCTGTTTCTATATAGGTGAAATATAACCAAAGCCATCCCCGGGTGTACAAGTGTTAAGGGGGGTCACCGGCTGTTTCTATATAGGTGAAATATAACCAAAGCCATCCCCGGGTGTACAAGTGTTAAGGGGGGTCACCGGCTGTTTCTATATAGGTGAAATATACCAAAGCCATCCCGGGTGTACAAGTGTTAAGGGGGGTCACCGGCTGTTTCTATATAGGTGAAATATAACCAAAGCCATCCCCGGGTACAAGTGTTAAGGGGGGTCACCGGCTGTTTCTATATAGGTGAAATATAACCAAAGCCATCCCCGGGTGTACAAGTGTTAAGGGGGGTCACCGGCTGTTTCTATATAGGTGAAATATAACCAAAGCCATCCCCGGGTGTACAAGTGTTAAGGGGGGTCACCGGCTGTTTCTATATAGGTGAAATATAACCAAAGCCATCCCCGGGTGTACAAGTGTTAAGGGGGGTCACCGGCTGTTTCTATATAGGTGAAATATAACCAAAGCCATCCCCGGGTGTACAAGTGTTAAGGGGGGTCACCGGCTGTTTCTATATAGGTGAAATATAACCAAAGCCATCCCCGGGTGTACAAGTGTTAAGGGGGGTCACCGGCTGTTTCTATATAGGTGAAATATAACCAAAGCCATCCCCGGGTGTACAAGTGTTAAGGGGGGTCACCGGCTGTTTCTATATAGGTGAAATATAACCAAAGCCATCCCCGGGTGTACAAGTGTTTAAGGGGGGTCACCGGCTGTTTCTATATAGGTGAAATATAACCAAAGCCATCCCCGGGTGTACAAGTGTTAAGGGGGGTCACCGGCTGTTTCTATATAGGTGAAATATAACCAAAGCCATCCCCGGGTGTACAAGTGTTAAGGGGGGTCACCGGCTGTTTCTATATAGGTGAAATATAACCAAAGCCATCCCCGGGTGTACAAGTGTTAAGGGGGGTCACCGGCTGTTTCTATATAGGTGAAATATAACCAAAGCCATCCCCGGGTGTACAAGTGTTAAGGGGGGTCACCGGCTGTTTCTATATAGGTGAAATATAACCAAAGCCATCCCCGGGTGTACAAGTGTTAAGGGGGGTCACCGGCTGTTTCTATATAGGTGAAATATAACCAAAGCCATCCCCGGGTGTACAAGTGTTAAGGGGGGTCACCGGCTGTTTCTATATAGGTGAAATATAACCAAAGCCATCCCCGGGTGTACAAGTGTTAAGGGGGGGTCACCGGCTGTTTCTATATAGGTGAAATATAACCAAAGCCATCCCCGGGTGTACAAGTGTTAAGGGGGGTCACCGGCTGTTTCTATATAGGTGAAATATAACCAAAGCCATCCCCGGGTGTACAAGTGTTAAGGGGGGTCACCGGCTGTTTCTATATAGGTGAAATATAACCAAAGCCATCCCCGGGTGTACAAGTGTTAAGGGGGGTCACCGGCTGTTTCTATATAGGTGAAATATAACCAAAGCCATCCCCGGGAGTACAAGTGTTAAGGGGGGTCACCGGCTGTTTTTTGTCTTTCTCTCCTGTTTTCTCTTTATCTGGCTTGTATCCATTCGGCCCTTTCAGCCAAGTGTTTTAATTTAAGACGTTTATCCCCATCCAGGTATCGATTTCTTCCTGGCGAGCGAAAGCGAGCCAGCATTGTATGGAGAAATCCGGCTTCGCCGGAGAAATTTGTCTATCAAAAATGTACAAAATTAGCTTGCTGTCAAAACAAAAATATATACAGTATATGCTGGCTCGCTACCGCTCGCCAGGAAAAGATTGACACCTGGATGGGGGTTAAAGTATTAACCCAGTAGGCTGAATGGGGCCGAATGGATACAAGCCAAAGAGAGAGGGAGAGAAAGAGAAAAAAAGCGAGGTGGGCTCCCTTAAGCTGCATCTGTCGAAAAATGTACAAAGTTAGCTTGCTGTCAATAACAAAAATATATCTATGCTGGATCGCTACCGCTCGCCCGGAAAATATTGACACCTGGATGGGGGTAAACGTCTTAAAACAATAGGCTGAATGGGGCCGAATGGATGCAAGCAAAATAGAGAGGGAGAGAAAGAGAAAAAAAGAGCGAGGTGGGGCCTCTTAACTCTTTATGGGAATTACCTCATGAGCAAATCCAATATTGACTGGATCTCTCATTAAGTGTTACCAATGTAGCTTCCTTTGCTAGATCTAGAGTTGTTTACTTCTATCCAGCCGTATTTTCTTACATCTAGCGGCATAATTAGTCAGTCAATCAGTAGCCAGCCCTTACTCCCACAAGGGGTAGGGAGGATCTGCAAGAGACAGAGAGGAACAAGAGGTAACAGGAGAAGAACACATAACAGTTTGCCCACAAAAAGCAAGCACACAAACATTCAGAAGCACCAATCACTCATCAGCCCCCGAAATATTATACATAATTACTAACGATATTCTGAAGATTTCAAACCTTTCAAAACCATATTCTAGACATCGTGGCGCTATTCTTGCGACCTATTACTTTTATTTACTATCTAGCAACATTCTAGCGAATCTTGAGAACGGGTCTAGCGAGATATTTAGTTTCATTTGGTAGCCCTTTACCCATATGATTATTACAGCTCAACCAAAATTAATTTGAGGGTTCGTAGCGAGTTATGTGACGTGGATTATATGTACCAAAGTAAATATTAGTGGGGAAGAGAGAGAGAGAGAGTTACAAAGTGTTACAAGGAATATTTAGTATTTCGGAGACCTTGCGGTCCATTCCGGGGAGATACTCGAAGTAGAAGGAGAGAGATTGTGTAGTGCACTACACTTATTGCAGAGTAGGCCTATACGAAGTACCGTCTACTCTCTTCTTGAACTGCTCTACATGAAGGAGAAGGGGGTTCAGAAAATACAAATATTTCCACATAAGCTACAGGGCTCTAGTAAGCAACAGCAGCAGCAGTATGTTCGAGTTTCATTATCGAGATGGCCAGATTAATCCCGGGTTACAGAGTCGAGGGCTGGAAGTCGGGGGGGGGGGGGGGGGGGTGAACAGTGGTTTGGGAAGTGAGGTGTGAAATAGTCCTTGAGGGAAGAGAGAGGGGAAGTGAGGAGAGGAGAGAGAGGGGAAGTGAGGAGAGGAGAGAGAGAGAGGGAAAGAGAGAGTGAGAGTGAGTGAGTGAATGAGTGAGAGAGATAATATACAGTATATGAGCTACTCCAATGATAAGAGCTTCGTAAAAAGGGTATAACGTATTTTAAAACAAATTATAAATAAGTTTCTTGAATAAATAGGACAGAGATTCTATGAAACTTATTAATGAATTTACGCAAAAATATTAAAAAATATGACGGACTATCTAATATGATAACGAGTTAATATACGCAATAATATGACGGACTATCTAATATGATAACGAGTATGACGGACTATCTAATATGATAACGAGTTAATATACGCAATAATCCTTGATGAATTTGACGGTGGAATAAAATAAAGCTATTAATTTCCAAACGCAGTCAGTCGCAGGTTTGATGCAAGATATTTGTCTAGGCGATGTTCAAAAGAATCGTTTGACTTATGACGCAGATGAAATGTTCCCAATGTTTCTCTCTAACGTCTGTTTTTTTCTATAATGACGTATATCTATAGCCCCCCGTAGGGTGGCGTAGTATTATAATCACTGTGTCTCTCGGTCTGTCTGTCTATGTGTAGCTGTTTGTGTGTGCTGCGTTTCTGTGTGTGTGTAAGTGTGTAACATAATCCCTACCCAACCCCAAAACTCTTCCTTCTGTGGAATTATATATATACTATCATCAGTCCAGCGTTTTATCGACTATAGTCTATTCGCTGTAAGTAGGCTAGAAATCATGTCCTCTATCCTCTGCAACTCAAAAAAGGCTAGAGCAAATGGTCTGTAAATTTCCTCATCTATTCCTTGACTGACTCTTCCCAAATGGTAGAAATATTAGCTCGATTACTCTAGTCGTTTTTGAGTTACAGAGGATAGAGGTCATGATGTCTCGCCTACTTACAGCCAGTAGACATTAGCCTACGATGTTTTTCACCTACGAACCCCCAACGAATTTATCAGGGAAAGTATAATCAGCGGAGTGTTTCCAGAACCAAAATAATAATTAAGAGGAGATGGGTCGTTTTTCTGGTCCCCTTTCTCCCTCGTGTTAAACCTCATTTTATTTGAGATTGTAAGACGTTCGGCCCATTAGTTTGGCGATTTTAACACCTTTTGCCCCATTTCGTTGTCAATTTTAAGACCTTTCGTGCCATTTAGGTATCGTGGTATAGTGCCATTTAGGTATCCTGGAGAGCGGAAGCGGGCCTGACATTTTAAGAGGAACCGGCCTTCGGCAATGACATTTTTCTACCGAAAAATGTACAAATTTATCTTGAAGGGGGGTCTAGAGTGTGTTTTTCTAAGCTTGATGGAGGTCTAGCGAGGAAACTAAGAAATAAAGGATTTTTTTTTTTTTTTCTATGTCTATGGAGGAGACAAAAGGCAGGTTGGCTGTAGCGAAGTGTCTCCCACAAAGTTAAATGAGTGACAGAGCCAAATTCAAGGGATAGACCAAATTAAATTAATAGACCAAAAAAAAAAAAAATGCCCATCTCCCCATAAAAATAAACCAAGGAACAAAACTACGACAATTCCAGCTTGTACCGCCGGGAAAAAAAGGGTTACGATTATTCTGGTGTGTGGGTAAAATTGGATCAGCCTTCAATTTAGATGTTCCTTCCGTCCCTAATTTGATTACGTCAATCTTTTTCCAACCCTTTTGTCTCGGGTTACGCTTTTTTGTTGATTTACCCCTCGCATACTATATATATATATACAGTATATATATATATATATATATATATATATATATATATATATACGGTATATACTGTATATATATACAGTATATATATATATATATTTATTTATTTGGATTTTTTTTATTTTTGTTTAACAGAACTTCAGAGGCTATCAACCCTATTGGATTATTAAGCCAGCATATTGTAAGTCAAGAATACCGTCAGGACTGGAGCCCCTTTTCGAGAACTCCAGTCCCTTCCTATATTCTACTTTGCTTGTTTTCTTGTTTTTTTTCCAGTCTCCAACAATGATTTACTTATATTATATTGCTTCTGAATGCTTGTGTGCTTACTTTTGTGGGCGAACTGTTATATGTTCTTCTCCTGTCACCTCTTTGTCCTTTCTCGTGTCTCTTGCTGATCCTCCCTATTGGTGTTTCTGAATGCTTGTGTGCTTGCTTTTTGTGGGCGAACGGTTATATAGTTTTCTCCTGTCACCTCTGTTTCCTTTCTCGTGTCTCTTGCTGATCCTCCCTACCCCTTGTGGGAGCAAGGGCTGGCTACTGACACTGACTTGTATAATAGATTCACTTTTATTTCTATGAAGGTAGCCCACCTCGTCTTTTTTTCTCTTTCTCTCCCTCTCTCTTTGGCTTGTATCCATTCGGGCCCGTTCAGCCTACTAAGACGTTTACCCCCATCTAGGTGTCAATGTTTTCCTGGCGAGCGGTAGCGAGCCAGCATATATATATTTTTGTTTTGAAAGCAAGCTAAATTTGTACATTTTTCGATAGAAAAATTTCTCCGGCGAAACCGTATTTCTCAATACAATGCTGGCTCGCTGTCGCTCGCCAGGAAGATATCGACACCTGGATGGGGATAAACATCTTACAACAGTTGGCTGAATGGGGCCGAATGGATACAAGCCAGGGAAAGAAAGAAAGGAAGAGAAAGATAAAAATAAAGCCGGTGACCCCCCTTTAAGGTGGTGCTACACAAGCGATTTTTCCGTCAAATTTTACATGCAATTGATTTCTGGCAGCTTGAAAAATTAAGTTCCATTATAATATTTGACTGCACTGCCGAATACTTTAAGTCTAGGGATACTTTCCGCCACATTTTAAGGGGACAGTGTTTATATTGTTGGTCTATTTGATTGTATAATAATTTATTTTTCACTTTCTTCCCTAGACCTGCTTCAAACTTAACAAAAAAAAATCCATTAGATCCCCCTTCCTCCCTAAAAAATCGTACACAAAATGTGTACATTTTTGGTAGAAAAATGTTCCGGCCGAAGGCCGGTTCTTCCAAGAACGACCCATCTTCCCTTAACAATATCCTTCTAACCCCCAAGCTCCCCACACCACCACCCCAGGGGCTACCAATCTACCCCCTGCCCCCCACCACCCCTTCAACCCTTCCATAACCCAAGCTCCCCACACAACCACCCCAGGGGCTACCAATCTACCCCCTGCCCCCCACCACCAGCGACGACCGAGGAGAGCCATGAACATAAATGTAGATCCGACAAGAACCAAAAATATTATTAAAGAGCGTTCCGTGAGTTCTAAAATAACAAATTTAAAGGTTTTCTATGCAAACGCTCGTAGCATACGCAATACATTTTCAGATTTAGAGGAGCTAGTGTTTACAGAAAATTATGATGTGATTGGCATAACAGAATCTTGGCTCAATACAGAAGATAGAGACTTTTTAGCAGAGTATTCACTTCCCGGTTATGTAATGTTTGAGAAAAGCCGAATAAATCGAAATGGAGGTGGCGTTTTACTTTATATCAAAGAAAGTCTTAACCCTACCATCTTGTCAAAACCTCAAATTGTGAACGTCGACACATCTTTTGTGCTAATAAAGAATAATAAAGGTACAAAAATAATACTTGCGTTAATATACAGACCTCCAGCTCAATCAGTGCAAACTGACCGAGAAATTTACGAACAAATTGCAGATGTAAGTAACTCACAAGATACCGTAATTTTTGGCGACTTTAATTTACCTGTGACCAAGTGGGGCGATACTCTTACTTCACACTCCGGACATGACTTGTATACGAACTTGCAAGAGAGTTCGCTTTATCAATTTGTTCGAACGCCGACCCGTGGTAATAACGTTCTTGACATTGTACTTGCAACAAAAGAAGAATTAATAGAGAATTTGAATGTTGGTGATGAATTCAGTAACAGCGACCATCGTACGATAACTTTCACTTTAAAGTTTACTAGTAACAAACCAAATAGTAGCATCGAAAAAGTCCCTAATTTCAAGAAAGCAAACTTCCATAAACTTAGAGCTATTGTGACGCTCCTGCATAGTAGCCACGTGCGGGCATGCGCGCGCGTCGGCTGCCCAGCTGTTTAGAAACCGGCTGGCGGCAGCCGGCCGGCCGGCTTTTCCTTAGTATATATCCTACGATAATGTAACTAATGTCTGGGATATTCTTATGTTGTTTCACAGCTTGAAGCTGTCCTTATTCTTAACCAACGCATCTTAGTATATTTTATTCTCGATAGTTGATTGTTTCATTATAATATATAAGATGTAAGTCTAGTGAGAGTGGGAGGAGACGAGCGGGAGAGAGAGACCGGCTGGGGGACGTTGCTTCGCGCGGAGAGTCTAGCTTGGGACGAGCCTGATGTTGCCAATTTGATTGCAACGTTAGGCTTAGTTTCGACTCACGCACGGGGTAGAGGATTTTGACCCGGCAACTGTGTTGAGTGTTGCCAAGCATGTGATGTATTTCGCAGGCCTAGGGTGGGGTCCAGACAGATTCAAGACTCAGAGCTCACCTCACTCTCGTACCCTTCGGACCCCCTTGATATCTATTCCTCTCAACCCCACTTAGAAACTTTCTCTCTTACTTTGTATACCTTCTTTCCACTACTTCACCAATCTATTTAATTATCCCATCCCCTTGATAGACCTTATATCTATTATTGTATTAACGACGAGCTCTCAGATAACTAGATAGGATTTAGGGCCTTATGCAGAGATGTAATTGTTAATGAGACCTAGGAAGCTTTTTTGTTGTCTCATATTTAGTGGTTTCATGCTTGCTAGTGTGTTCTTGTGTCAGGTTAGCAGGGGCTAGACTGGAGGGGAGGCTTTTTGCGATCCTTTAAGTAAAGTCTGGTGCGAGTCCTGTGGACCCGCACGACTTTACTAGGATACCCGTGGGAGTCTGGGGGCATTTTCTTGTCTGTGTCCCTGTGTGTCTAGTGTTGTGTTGTGTGAGGGCCCTTGCCTAGTCCACTCAGCACTGCGCTAGCACGTCTTGCTTTTGTTTTAGGGTCGCCAGGAGAGAGTCAGATACTTGCGATCTGAGTCTCTCAAGAGAGCACCCTTTCAATTAGAGTAATTTGGCGCACAGACTTGGGAACGTCCCTAGGCTAGAGCAGGTGGCTCAGCCCGGGTATCCGAAGCCTATATCCTTCCGGCTAGACCTCTGCCACCTGGCAGATTAACAGCTAGTGGTTTATTATATCTGTATGCTTGTTATTGTGCCACAGTTTACCGTTTTTGTGAGCATTGTGAGTCAGGGTGTGGCTTAGAGACTCTGTCCGAGCAGGCTTGCCTGACTAAGAGTGAGAAGCACACCTGTATGTGGTTATGTTGCGAGTTGCTGCCTTTATTTAATTATACCTATGCCATTATACACTGTATGGCCTATCACTAGTATTTATTCCTTGTTTATGAGCTAAGAGTTCTCTAAATCCGTAACTTACTTTCTTTGCTAAGCATCAGATCCTACAGTAGCCGCATGCAGTTTAGAAACCTGCATCTTGTCTACCTGTACGATGTTTTGAGGACTGTTTGCATTCACCTTCTTTCACGCAGGGGTGATTAGTTGTATTAATTAACGTAACGTTAAATGTACTTTCTTCTAGTTTGTTATTAAATTGTTTCTGCAATTTAATTCCGTTATCTATCTTTTCCTTGAAGCTTTAAGTCAACTTAATTGTGTGATCTTTTATATAGCCTGCTTGACTATCAGCAGTCTATAGTGCGTGCACCCTGTAACCGAGTCATAGGCAGAGCTGGGCACTTTAGCCAACACTTCCGCAAATAGCCAATTCCGCCATGGCGGAAGTGTCATTTTGTTGGCGAATTAGCGTTGGCGCCAAAATGGCTGCCTATTTGCGGGTTTGAAGTTCTGGAAAGTACCTCCATGTTGCAAACCTCGAGTCCGCAAAATAAAAATTCCAGCCGCCAGCCATCCCTGGGCTGCTCCTGCAGCTCCAGCCAAAAAAAGTCATGTGACCAAGCCAACTACCTGCGTTCTGGAATCTAGGCCTATACATCGGCTCTTCACGTTTGTTCACTTACTTAGTAGCAAGCGTCGAGCTAACACCTACAACATACAGCAGTCCAAGAGTTCCAACCTGCTAGCACTTCAAATTTGTTTATATTTTCGGCCTATTGAAGTGAACATGGAGTATACCATCATGCCTACCGCAGCTGCCAACAGCATGGGGAGCAGTTCACCACCATCATCCGACAGTGATGCTGCAGAGATCGAGGACCTAAGCCACCCCTGGCCCCACCTAGAAACCTTCTATGGGCCTGTAAATACCAAGAAGATGTCTCTGGAGAAGGGCTTTATAACTTTATAATATAGCCTAATTTAAGATTATAAAGTTAGGCTATCGTTAATTTGATTGATAGCCTGTTAATTTTTAACCTAAACTAATGTTATTAGGCTACCCTAATCCCATCAAAATGCCTCAAAGCATGTAGGCCTAGGCTAAGTCTAACTTCTATATAGGCTAGGCTATATAGCCTAGGCCTAGGTCTATAATTACTAATCCCATCAAAATGCCTCAAAGCATGTAGGCTAAATATTGCATGTTCTAACTTCTAAATATAGCCTAGGACTATAGGCTAATTACTAATATAAGTAATTTTATTAGGCTAGGCCTAGGCTACCCTAATCCTATCAAAATGCCTCAAAGCATGTAGGCTAAATAATATTGCATTTTCTAACTTCTATATATATAGGCTAGCCTAGGTCTAGGCTATAATCAGTCAATCACTAATTCCATCAAAATGCCTCAAAGCATGTAGGCTAAATATTGCATGTTCTAACTTCTATATATATATATAGCCTAGGTCTTGGCTATAATCACTAATTCCATCAAAATGCCTCAAAACATGTAGGCTAAATATTGCATATTCTAACTTCTATAGCTAATATATAGCCTAGGCCTAGGTCAGTCATAATCAGTAGGCCTATAATCAGTCACTAATTCCATCAAAATGTCTCAAAGCATGTAGGCCTAGGCTAAATATTGCATGTTCTAACTTCTATGTATAGGCCTAGGCCTATAATCACACTCATTTTATTAGTGTCAAGTAGAAAGTGTTAATTTTGAAAGTATCATATAGGCCTAGACTAAATTTAGCCTACAATAAAATTTTATTAAACTTTGATCTGAAGCTAGGCCTTTATTCTGAGCATTAAAATTAATAGGCCTAGGCTACTTTCTATTAAATTACTTAATCTATCTAAAGTAGACCTATCTAGGCATATATAGCCTATTGCCATTCCCAAAGTGGGGCCCACGAATAAATCGCCTCCTTGCACCTGTGATCCGGCGTACCTCCTCCTGAATGGTGCGGAATTGCGAATACTGATTATTACTGAAGCACTCTCCCCATAAACAAGTTGCCCCAACGTTTTACTGCCCATGTGGACAAACTAAGTGGCCTATGCTATATATATTAACCCTTTCACTGCGGGTGACGTTCTGGAATGTTTTGGCAATTTACAGCAATTTCCAAGCTTTAAAAGCCTGTATGTATATCCTTGAGGTCCATGGAAGTTGGGCAACATTATATTTAAGTAAATATCTATATTTATTGACATTAGAGATTGAATTTATTGATTTACCCTTGATTCTGTAGGCTAGTTTAAATTTAAAATTAATAAAAAACAGTTTGCGTTTGCATATTTGCATTTGAGGACTAGAAATTTCACAAGGTTTGCACATTTGTGTTTGCTGAAGTTATGTTCTGGGTTTGCTGATTTGTGTTTGCTGACTTGACTTTTTGTTTGTGGTGCCCAGCTCTGGTCATAGGATACCTCGTTGTCCAGGCAGGACGCTTGACGGTTTAGGGTGGTTTGTTGCCTGGGTTTATAGATAAGGGTTGGATCTAGCGTTTTCCGTTGTTGCTTGTTGCCGCATACCTAGTCCAATAGAAAGAGCCCAGTGTTTATATATCCCAGGACGTAACAAATGGCGACCTTGCATAGGATTTACTGATCAGAGGAATATAGTGGTCATTTGTTTTGAGATTCCTTAGGATTAGAGGAATACAGTGGACATAGAGTTTTTGTTTTGAGCAACCAATATAACACATTAAAGACTTTAAATAACAATAGTATATACATACTTGCATAGGAGATAAGGCACATTCTATAACCGTGATAATTACTGCAGTACACAAACATGTCTAATACATCGGAACACAGTGATGGGTCAGGTCATGATACGGGCTCGGAGGGAGAAAGAACTGTGGAGTGGCTAGTCGATAGCGAGGAGGGTGCTAGAAGATTTTTAGAGGTGCCCCTTACCGCTGCCAGGGTGTTGAAGCTGAATAAGTATGGCTTAAAGTGTGTGACAGGTCTTCAGGGTCACCAGGGTTTAAGTGGCATGAGGAAAGATCAGCTGAGGACTTTGATATTGGGTTTAGAAGGGAGAGACCTGGGTGGAGAGGCGACTGGGGGCCCCGGTCCCCAGCCCCCCCTCCACTCTCTACCCCGTATCAAATGTCAGGGTGCCTGAATTTAGTACATACCCCCAAGTTGATGGTCAATGGCAGCGTGGAATTCAATCACAGGGACCCTCTCCATTAAATGCACCTTCCCCTCCTCAAGGGTTGACTCCAGATTTGTTGTTTCGGCTTGAGATGGCCAAGGTTGAGGTTGCTAGAGCTCAGGTTGAGGCTACCGAAAGACAGGCTAGAGCTCAGGTTGAGGCTGCCGAGAGACAGGCTAGTGTGCTGGCTGAGGCTGCTAGAGCTCAGGCTGAGGCTGCAGAGAGAACAGCTATACGAGAGGCTGAACTGCAGGCAGAGTCTACTAGGTATCGGGCTGACAGGGAGCTGGAGATATCTCGAGTGGAGGTAACAGGGCGAAATATTGGGGGAGGTAACAGACATCGGGAACAATCATTGTCGCACCTGCTTAACACCTTACGAGCGGCCTATGCGGTTTATTTATGTGTACCGCACAGCAGGGTGTTTTTAGCCAAAATAGGGCTGTTTACGTGATCATTTTCATGCCTAAATAAGACCCAGAACGTAAAACAAGTACCTATCCCTGAAAGGGCATAAACAGAGCTTTCGAATGACACCATAACGATCCTTGTATGATGGATAGTTTTCTTGCAATAACCGTGCAACGCGAGTGCAAAAAGCAGGTAATTCGGTACTTTCAGTACATAATTGAGTATGTAGCGAGGAGGGAGGAGGAGGCTGAGATTTGTGTCAGTAGGTTCGCCGCGGTGGTCTGGAGCAGTCATACGCTCGCTAGTCTCCTGCCACCACTTGTCTCTCTCTCTCAGCCACATTACGTGCTGAAATTGCCACTCGAGTTATGTCGAGCGCCGCCACATAGTCCAGCTTTATTTAACTCGACTTATGTTGCTCGCCGCTAATTATGGGTTAAACTAGTTCCTGTGTTCGATGAATCATGTGTGACTGAGTTTTTTATGCGATTTGAGAAGAAGTGTCAGGAACACCAGTGGCCTCAGGAAAAGTGGGCAGCATTAGTTTCATCAAGACTCCTAGGAAAGAGGCTAAAAGCGTATGATGCACTACCTTTAGAGTCCTGTGTAGTTTATGATGAGCTAAAGAAGGCTGTGCTACGGGCCTATGAGTTACAACCGGAAACTTACCGCTTGAAGTTTCGGGGTGTTACTAAGGGCAAGGATAGTACCTTCCTAGAACACGCCCGGGACTTGTCTGATGCACTACGACATTGGCTGCGTTCTGAGAGGGCAGCTACTTTTGAGGAGTTGAGTGAGCTGGTTCTTTTGGAGCAGTTCTTTAAGTGCACAGGTGGGGACTTAACATTTAATATAAAGGAAACAAATCCTAGAACTCTCGAGGAGGCAGCAGAAATGGCTGACCGCCGACTGTCATTAATTCGAGGGTGCGGAGCAGCAGCTAGGAGTGAGTCGGGTGCAAAGGATCGTACCCCTCCCCCTCCCAAGAATTTTGATACACATAAATACACAAAACCATGTAGCACTGACAATAAAACTGAACATAAACCAAATACCGTCCCGTATAAGAAGTCTAATGGTACCTCCCACTCCCAAGGGAAACCAAAGAGTAAAGAGTGCTTTGCATGTCACAAGGAGGGTCACTTTGCAAATGCTTGTCCGAACAAGCCACCAAACAAGGTTGTGTCATTGGTCCGCAGCATAGGGGTGTCGCCTATATCTTCTGAGTTTGCCAAGGGTAGTTCGTCAGAGGTTGGGACACAGCCTGTGTTCAAGAGTCCGGAAGGCTCGAATCCTGTCCGCGACGTCTTTGGGGGCCATAGAGGGCATGGTTTTGTGAGGTGGGCTGGCGAAAGGCGAGGAGTTAAGCTATTGCGTGATACGGGGGCTTCTCAGACCTTGTTAAAGAACTTTACTGGTAGGCCGATTAACGCTGCTCGGGTGGTGGTAGTTCAGGGGATCAATGCTACGAAGTCCTACCCGCTGGTGCGGATGGAGCTGGAGGTGGGTGGTGTGGCCAAGGAGCTGGATGTCGGAATTGTAGAGAACTTGCCTGTTGGGGGCGTCGACCTCCTCCTCGGCAACGACTTTGCGGTGCCTGCTTCTAAGGTTTCACCCTTGGTCGTTGCCGAGAAGGCGGCCGACGTTAGTAGGAAGGAACAGGAGTTGGTTGAGAAGTGTCGCGTACAAACCATGGCGTGTGTTGTGACGCGTTCTCAGACATCCGGAGACTTGCAGCCACCACCTCAGTCTATCAAACCGCGGAGGAAAGGTCACAAGAAAACGGGAAGTGTTGGTCAATTGGAGAGTTTTGAGCCGGCAGTGTTCCTTGGTGACTCATTATTGGCACCTATGTTAGAGTCTGGAGAGGCCCCGGGGCCTGTCACCGCTAGTGCAGGTGCGGGGCAGGAAGAGACTCTGCGACAGCATCGTTATGCGCAGCGTGAGGAAAGGATGGCTCAGCGGGACATTGGAGGTGGAAATAAATTATTTAAGATGAACTTGGATAATCTCGCACCTGCTGATATATGTTCCTTGCAGCTGGAAGATCCTGAAGTCAGAGCATGTGGTAATGGTGCTATCGAACTGGAGAGCGAAGGGGATGCGCAGCCTGGTGATTTTTTCTTGTCCGAGGGGATCTTGTATCGGAGACATCAGGATCCCAAGAGAAAGTGGGATGGCGGGTCAGGATTAGTGGACCAGTTAGTAGTGCCGAGGGTGTGCCGTGAGAGCTTATTGAGATTAGCTCATGATGTGCCTTTGGCAGGGCACCTGGGGGCACGTAAGACGGAGGCAGCTCTGAGCAAGCTTTTCTGGTGGCCTGGGTTAAAGGCGAGTGTCGTGTCATGGGTGTCACAGTGTCACACTTGTCAAGTTGTTGGGAAACCCAATCAGGTCATCCCGAGAGCCCCGTTACAACCCTTCCCTGTCATTGGGCCGCCCTTCAGCAAAGTAGTTATCGATATGGTTGGCCCATTGCCCCCCACTAGTGCCGGCAATATATTTTTACTAACTGTAATGGATGTAGCAACACGGTATCCAGATGCTTACCCCATGCGCAACGGGATGGCCAAGACTGTTGTCAAAAACCTACTTGTCTATTTCTCTCGTTATGGCTACCCTCAGGAGATCCAGTCTGATCAGGGATCCAATTTTACTTCTGCTCTGTTTAAGCAGACCATGCAGCAACATGGGATAGTGTCTGTGGTGTCATCTGCCTACCATCCCGAGAGTCAGGGAGTTTTGGAAAGGTGGCACTCGACTCTCAAGAGTATGTTGCAGTGTTATTGCATGGAAAATGGGAAGGACTGGGATCTAGGTCTCCCATACGTTTAATTTTCTGCGAGAGAAGTACCTGGGGAGAGCTTGGAATTTAGCCCGAACGAGTTGGTTTTTGGACACAGGGTCAGGGGGCCCCTCCACATAGTCAAGGAGATCTGGGAGGGAGTCACAAAGCCATGCTCGCTTCTAAAGTATGTAGTTGAAAGCCGTGAGAGAATGTTAAAGAGCTTGGAGGTAGCAGGTCGGAACCTTAAGAGTTCACAAGCTCAGATGAAGTACAGATACGACCAGAAGGTGAAGCTGAGGGAGTTTGAAGTAGATCAGGAGGTACTGATACTACTGCCTCTGGTGGGACACCCCTTGTCTGCCAAGTATTCTGGTCCGTATCGGGTTGTAAGGAAGGTTTCTGATCTCGACTATTTAGTAGCTACTCCTGATCGTAAGAAAAAGAACCAACTTTGCCATGTAAATCTGATGAAAGAGTATGTGAGGCGCCCCTCCGAGCCTCTCACTGTCCCGGTGTTGATCTGCAGCGATTGTGGTGGAGAAGGAGGAAGGGACAGTCAAGCTGCGGGGGGGTGATAATTGGGATTGTCATGTTTCCGCGGATCAGTGGGCGGGGAATTCTAGACAAGTGGCTCACGAGTTGATATTGCACCTGCCTGAGCAACAGCGTGTAGCTGTGCAGCACTTGTTTGATTCAAACCCAGCTGTTTTCGCGGAGCATCCTGGCCTCACTACTCAAGCGGTGCACAATGTCGATGTTGGGGACCACCCGCCCTTTAAATCAGTGCCATACCGTGTTCCCCTTATTAAATTACCAGCGCTTAGGGAAGAGCTGGATTATATGCTGAAACGTGGGCTGATTTCTGAGGGTGCAGTAAGGTGGACTTCCCCCGTCACACTGCAGCCCAAACCAGATGGCAAGGTGCGGTTTTGTATAGATTTCCGCAGGTTGAATGGTTTAACCCCCACAAATGCCTACCCTTTCCCTTGCGTGGATGACAGTGTGGATAAGATAGGAAAAGCCAAGTTCCTCACTAAGATAGACCTTGTTAAGGGTTATTGGCAAGTGCCCTTGTCTGAGCGAGCGCGAGAGGTGTGTGGGTTTGTGGTGGACGGTGCCACATATCATTGCCATGTTATGCCATACGGGCTGAAAAATGCCCCTGCAACGTTTCAGAAATTAATGAACGACATTGTAGCCGACATTCCCAACTGTACGGTGTACCTAGATGATGTCATAATATACGACGATGATTTTAACAGTCACTGTGCTCACATCGGACAGCTTTTTAATAAACTGAATGAAGCACGTTTGGTGGTAAACCTGGGTAAGTGCGATTTTGTCAAAGCCACAGTTTTGTACCTGGGGTTCGAGGTGGGGATAGGTCAGGTGTGCCCTCCACAGACAAAGATCAAAGCCATCGATCAGTTTCCCCAGCCTACGACTAAGAAACAAATCATGCGGTTTCTAGGTATGATAGGCTATTATCGTCGCTTCATCAAAGGCTATTCGACTGTACTTGCACCTTTAACTGACTTATTAGCTAAGGACAAGAAGTTCCGGTGGTCTCCTGAGTGTGCAGAGGCGTTTTCCTTGGTGAAACACCTGTTATGTACCCACCCCATACTCAGGGCCCCGGACTTCAGCAGACCTTTTCAGCTGGCGACTGATGCCAGTGGCGTAGGGGCTGGGGCTGTCTTGTTACAGACAGATGATGAAGGTATCGAACATCCAGTGAGTTTATACAGTAAAAAATTCAATAGTGCACAAAGGAATTACTCTGTAGTTGAAAAAGAACTCCTGGCGATAGTGCTGGCGCTCAGGCACTTCGATGTATATGTTCCTGCTTTCGGACCAGTCGTAGTGGTTTATACCGATCATCACCCTCTGAAATTCTTGAATCAGTTTCTAACCGGAATATGAGGCTGACCAGGTGGTCACTCATGCTTCAGGAGTATAATCTGGACATACGCCATATTGCCGGTTCTGATAACGTGATAGCGGATTGTCTATCAAGGGTGGATGATGTTGGTTAGACTGCCACAGGATTTAGGGTTGAGTGTGGAGGAAAATAGGCTGTCACTGTAGTTCAGCCGAGAACAAAAAAACAAATTAAAAAAAAGCAAAAACCTTATAAAAACTCTTTATTTTTATAACATGTAGAATTTTGTATAAGATGTTGTAGCAGTATCTAAGTTGAATGTTTTCGCTTATTGTCGCTAAGTTAGTTGAACTTGCTCGGTGGAGCGCAACAGTCTTTATTTTTTTTATATATAGTGCCTTGTGTCGCAACAGTGTGTGGTACTATGAGAAGCTTTCTGTTTGATATGAAGAACTTAGTCAAGGGTCTTATATCTTGGGGGAGGTGTGACGCTCCTGCATAGTAGCCACGTGCGGGCATGCGCGCGCGTCGGCTGCCCAGCCGTTTAGAAACCGGCTGGCGGCAGCCGGCCGGCCGGCTTTTCCTTAGTATATATCCTACGATAATGTAACTAATGTCTGGGATATTCTAATGTTGTTTCACAGCTTGAAGCTGCCCTTATTCTTAACCAACGCATCTTAGTATATTTTATTCTCGATAGTTGATTGTTTCATTATAATATATAAGATGTAAGTCTAGTGAGAGTGGGAGGAGACGAGCGGGAGAGAGAGACCGGCTGGGGGACGTTGCTTCGCGCGGAGAGTCTAGCTTGGGACGAGCCTGATGTTGCCAATTTGATTGCAACGTTAGGCTTAGTTTCGACTCACGCAAGGGGTAGAGGATTTTGACCCGGCAACTGTGTTGATTGTTGCCAAGCATGTGATGTATTTCGCAGGCCTAGGGTGGGGTCCAGACAGATTCAAGACTCAGAGCTCACCTCACTGTCGTACCCTTCGGACCCCCTTGATATCTATCCCTCTCAACCCCACTTAGAAACTTTCTCTCTTACTTTGTATACCTTCTTTCCACTACTTCACCAATCTATTTAATTATCCCATCCCCTTGATAGACCTTATATCTATTATTGTATTAACGACGAGCTCTCAGATAACTAGATAAGTAAATACGTAAATTAATACATAAATAAATGAATAAATATCTAAACCAAATCCCAAACAAAATACTATGTTACAAATAAAAGTGAACATATTGCGTGGTTTGATTTACCTGCCTTCCCACTGAGACGGAACACTTAAATCAACACAAAGCACCTGTTGGATAGGGCCAGGCCTTTGTGTCGGGATATATGGCCTTCTGTAGACTGTTGTTTGTTTGACATATATTTATTTACTTTGGGATGTTGTTTGTCTTCATTTTCACTTGTTCTCACGCTCTCGCTCTCGTTGGCGTTTTCTCGTGTTATCTCTCTCCTCTCTCTATTGCGTAGTCTGTATGGCCAGTGCATTTATGTACAAATATGTAAACATCTCTGTCTGTCTGTCTGTCTCTCACACACACACACACACACTTCCTCTCTCTTCTCTGTTGTTGACATAGTTTTTATAACCCACGGAGACTTAACCCTTTGAGTACCAGCGACGTGTGTTATGTTTTAGTCTAGCTGTATTTAGAAGATAGTATGTAGCTTAAGGGGAGGTTTTTAGTTTGTTTCCTACTCCTCCAGCAATCTTAAAATGTTACCCCCTTGACCCCCTTTCAGGATAAATTTGTACATTTTTCGGTAGAAAAATGTCCCGGCCGAAGGCCGGTTACTCTTAAATTACAGGCTCGCTATCGCTCGCCAGGATAAAATAGACACCTAAATGGCACGAAAAGTCTTAAAATTGACAGAATGGGGCGGAAATTCTTAAAATCACCAAACTAATGGGGCAAACTTCTTAAAATCTCAAAAGCAATGGGGCTAGACATGAGGGAGAAAGGGGTGAAGAAAAAAGTCCCTCAAGCGGAAATCTCCCCAGATCTATGGTAGTGAAAAGGGATGGTTGAGATAGTTTGATGACTTATTTTTGCCAGAGGTCCTTCCTAAGCTGAATAAAAGAGCGTAATCATTGCCAGAATATAATCAAAAGGAGGTCACCGGTACTGAACGGGTTAAGGGGAGATGGGTCGTTTTTCAGGACCCTTTTCTCCCTCGTGTTTAGCCCCATTAGTTTTTGACATTTTAAGACGTTCGGCCCATTAGTTTGGCGATTTAAAGACCTTCCGCTCCATTTCGTTGCTAATCCTAAGACCTATCGTGCCATTTAGGTGTCGATTTTTTCCTGGCGAGCGATAGCGAGCCTGTCATTATAAGAAGAACCACCCTTTGACCAGGACATTTCTCTACCGAAAAATGTACAAATTTATCTTGAGGAGATATCTAGAGGGTGGTTTTAAAAGTTTGAGGGAGGTGTAGCGAGGAAAGTAAAACATACATGAAAACATTGATTAAGGGGGTCACCGTTTTTTTGTTTTATCTTTCTCTCCTTTTCTCTCTTTCCCTGGCTTGTATCCATTCGGCCCCATTCAGCCAACTGTTTTAAAACATTTAACCCCATACAGGTGTCGATTTTTTCCTAGCGAGCGATAGCGAGCCAGTATTGTATGGAGAAATCCGGCTTCGCCGGAGAAATTTTTCTATAAAAAAATGTACATATTTAGCTTGCTGTCAAAACAAAAATATATATATGCTGGCTTGCTACCGCTCGCCAGGAAAATATTGACACCTGGATGGGGGTAAACGTCTTAAAACAGTAGGCTGAATGGGGCCGAATGGATACAAGCCAAAGAGAGAGGGAGAGAAAGAGAAAAAAAGCGAGGTGGGCTCCCTTAAAGGACCAAAAAAAACAGCCATTAGATTAAAACTTTGTCAGAATGTATGTTTGTGGTAGCGGGGCGTCTTAACCCCTTCTGTACCGGCGACGTAGTTTTAGGTTTGCTATTATTTAGAGGATTATATTCAGCTTAAAAAGGCCCTCAAGCAGTTAACAGGTTTCTAACTGTCTTATTTAACCTTTTTTGTTTTGCTACCACAGATCCTTCTTAAGGAGACAGTGGCTGTTTGTTTGGTCTATCTATCTATCTATCTATTGCCCGACGCCGTGATCCCCGACGGGGTGACCACGAACGAACCGCCTCCATACACCTCTGTCCCAAGTCAGTCGATGCCCCTCCCCCCAACCAGCACCGCCTTCGTTCATATACTTCCTCACTCCATCCTTCCACCTCTCCTTCGGTCTACCTCTCCCTCTCTGTCCCTCCACCTCGCTCTCGTACACCCTCTTAGTCATTCTCTCGCTTTCCATACGTTCCATATGGCCGAACCATCTCAAGTTGTTCCTTTTCACACTTTCCAGCACATCTACCTCCACACCACACCTCCTTCTTACTTACTCATTAGTCTGTCTATCCCTCCATGTAACTCCGCACGCACTTCTTAAGTAATTCATTTCCACTGCTCTCACTCTTGGTCTGAGTCTCTCAACCAACGTCCATGCTTCACTTCCGTAAGTCAGTGTCAGGATTACCACACTGTCATGCAAGGACTTCTTCACTTCCATACTGACCACCCTATTTCTTGTTACTGCTTTCAGCATTCCTACAACCCTCTTCCCCTGTTGTACCCTCTCCCGCACTTCTTCATCCATAGTCCCATCTTCACTCAACACACTGCCCAGATACTTAAAAGAGCTGACGATCTCCATAGCCTGACCGTTCAGCTTCACCTCACACTCTGTGACTTCACCCCTTTCGAAGACCATAACCTTGCTCTTCCCCGCATTTACCTTCAAATTTCGTTTTTCGCACACTGTTCCAAACTCATTTACCAGACCCTGCAACTCCCATTCATTATCACTCATCAGAACTGTATCATCCGCAAACAGCAGTATAGGTAGCTTCCACTCATTTCCCTCCCTTTTGAGCGATACACCAACATCCACTGCTCTTGATAGTATTTCTTTCATGACTCCATCCATATATACAGTAAACAACCACGGGGACATCACACACCCCTGTTTCAAACCAACATTCAGGTCAAAGAACTCGCTCTGCTCACTCTCCACACATACTGCCGCCTTTCCACCCTCATACATGGTCTTGACTGCTTTCAGCAACTTGCCATCTACTCCGTATATTCTAAGTACTTTCCACAAACCTTCTCTATCCACTCTGTCATAGGCCTTCTCCAAGTCCATAAAGGCAACATACACCTTTTGTTTTTTCTCCAGATATTTCTCCAAAACACAATTCATGGTAAAAATCTGATCTACACATCCTCTTCCCTTCCTAAAACCTCCCTGCTCGCCGCCTATCCATTTCTCCGTTCTCACTCTCACTCTCTCAATCACTACCCTTTATACCTTCCCTACTACGCTTAGAAGACATATTCCTCGGTGGTTACCACACACTCCTCTTTCCCCTTTGCCTTTATATAGGGGGACTATTATGCCAGTCTTCCAGTCATTGGGTGCACTTCCCTTCTCCCATGCTAGTTTGCACATTTTAGATACCCATTTGATCACTATCTCACCACAATACCTTAACATTTCCCCACACACTTCATTTGTTCCTGTGCTTTCCCCAACTTCACTCTTTTCATGGCTTCCCACACTTCTGACCTCCTGATCCCCACCTCCTCCTCCACTACTTCTCTTCTTCTCCCTCCCATACCCTATCCAACTATGTTTGCTGGCTCTTCATTCCTTACATTTAGCAACTCACTGAAGTACTCCCTCCATCTTTCGACTCGCTCTTGCTTCTCGGCTAGCATTCTCCTATTCTTATCTTTCACACCCTTACTGTTTCCCTTGCTACCTTCCCTAACTTTCTTGACATCTTTCCAGAACAGTTTCTTACTCTCCCTCCATTTTACACTCAGATTCCTTCCAAATTCCTCATCTACACTTCTCTTACTTTCCTTCACTACTCTCTTCACTATTCTCTTACTCTCCACGTACCTCGCTCGTTTCTGTCTCTCGAAATCTTCATTCTCTCTACTACCCAACCACTCTCTATATGCTTTCTTCTTTTCTTCCACAGCTATTTTTACCTCTTCTGTCCACCATGCTGTACCTTTCACTCCCCTCTCTCTTCTATTAATTTCTTTATTCATATATATTTTTAGTTTCCTCCCTAGACCTCCTTCAAGCTTAGAAAAACACCCCCTAGACCCCCCTTCGAGATAGATATGTAAATTTTTCGGCTGAAAGATTTCCCGGCCAAAGGCCGATTCCTCCTAAAATTACAGGCTCACTATCCCTCGCCAGGAAAAAATTGACACTTAAATGGCACGAAGGGTCCTAATATTGACAAAGAAATAGGGTGAAAGGTCATGAAATCCCCAAACTAATGGAACCAACGTCTTAAAATCTCAAAACTAGTGGGGCTATACATTAGGGAGAAGGGGGTCCAGCAAAACGGTCGGTCTCCCCTTAAACTGCACCAAATTATCTAAATAAAGCTAGAATAAAATTAATAACGCGTCGTCGCAGGTTGTACATAATGGGTTAAGGGGAGATTTATTTCATTGTATTTATTTATGTATGTGTATGTATTTATTACTTCATTTATTATCCTCATTAACCGTTCAGTACCGGTGACGTCCTTTTCATTATATTCTGGCAACTATGAGACGATTATATTGAGCTGAGGAAGGACGTCTTTCGCTTAAGGGGGGTGACCTGTTTTTGTTCTGTCCTTTTCTATCTTTCTCTGGCTTGTATCCATTTGGCCCCATTCAGCATACTGTTTTAAGACGTTTATCCCCATCCAGGTGTCAATTTCTTACTGGTGAGCGGTAGCGAGCTGGCATATTTTCATTTTTGTTAGACAGCAGGCTAAATTTGTACATTTTTCAATAGAAAAATTTCTCCGGCGAAGCCGGATTTCTTCATATAATGCTGGCTCGCTATCGCTCGCCAGGAAGAAATCGACACCTAGATGGGGATAAACGTCTTAAAATAATTGGCTGAATGGGGCCGAATGGATACAAGCCAGAGAAAGAGAGAAAAGGACAGAAATAACAAAAAGCAGGTCACCCCCCTTAAAAGGCTACTGACTATCTCAAGTAATCCTTTTAACTACCACATATCCTTCTTAAGCGTCATAAAATCGTCTAAATGTAGCTGAAATCAAACTTAAAATACGTCGCCGGTACAGAAGGGGTTAGGCCTTCATCAAACTTTAAAGGTATACCCCCAAGATCACCCATCGAGATATATTTGTGCATTTTTCGGTAGAAAAATTACCAGGCCGAATGCGGGTTCTTCCAATCTTGCAGGCTCGATATCATTCGCCAGGGAACAAAATCGCCACCAAAATGGCATGATAGGTCTTAAACTTGGACAAAGAAATCGGGAGAAAGGTCTTTAAATCGCCAAACTGATGGGGCGAACATCGTAAAATCTCAAAACTAGTGGGGCTAAACATGAGGGAGAAGAGGTACCAGAAAAAATACCCCCTCAAAAATTACACTGTTACCTTTACTAAAACAAATATAACGGAATGACTGGAGCGGTTGAAGAGGAAGTTAAAGGAGCCCACCTCGCTTTGTTTTCTCTTTCTCTCCCTCTCTCTTTGGCTTGTATCCATTCGGCCCCATTCAGCCTACTGTTTTAAGATGTTTACCCCTATCCAGGTGTCAATATTTTCCTAGCGAGCGATAGCGAGCCAGCATATATATATTTTTTGTTTTGACAGCAAGCTAAATTTGTAAATTTTTCGATAGAAAATCTCTCCGGCGAAGCCGGATTTCTCCATACAATTCTGGTTTTCTATCGCTCGCTAGGAAGAAATTGACACCTGGATGGGGATAAACGTCTTAAAACAGTTGGCTGAGTGGGGCCGAATGGATACAAGCCAGAGAAAGAGTAAAACAGCAGGTGACCCCCTTAAGAAAGGAACGAGAGAGAGAGAGTGAGAGTGAGTTACACGGAGTGACAAGGAATAGTTAGTATCTCGGAGACTTTGCGGTCCATTCCTAGGAGATACTCGAGGTGGAAGGAGAGAGACTGTTTAGTGCACTACACTCATTACAGAGTGGTCCAGGTACAACAGATCTTATATGTGCTGAACCTTATCAATTCTTATTTCCCGCCATGGTTGCGTGTTGTATTCACATTGAGGCTAATCATGTTTCTATAATGAGAGAGAGAGAGAGAGAGAGAGAGAGAGAGAGAGAGAGAGAGAGAGAGAGAGAGGTAAAATAAGGAGAAGTATGGATAATAGGAGTTATAGCAAGAGGAAGGAATGCAGTTAAGGGGGGATGGGCGTATTTATTTGTTCATTTATGTATCTTATAATTATCTTTTTAGTTTTCTCCCTAGACCTCCATCAAGCTTTAAAAAACAGCCCAGACCCCTTTCAATAGATAAATTTGTATATTTTTCGATAGAAAAATGTCCCGGCCGAAGACCAGTTACCACTATATTACAGGCTCGCTATCGCTCTCCAGGAAAAAAATCGACACCTAAATTGCACGAAAGGTTTTAATATTGACAAATAAATGTGGCGAAAGGTCTGAAAATCGCCAAACTAATGGGCCGAACGTCTTTAAATCTGAAAACTAATGGGGCTAAACACGAGGAAGAAGGAGGACCAGAAAAGCGCCCCCTCCCCTTAAGAGGAAGCTAAGGGTAGATGAACAGGAAGTGATAAAGAGGAAAGGAGAGGAGACGAAACTAGGAGAGTCTAAACGAGGGAGGTAGGGATTGAAGGGAGGAGAGGAAAGGGTGGGGAGGGGAGGGAAGGGGGGAGGGAGAGGTAGAGAGAGGGAGGGAGGAGGCATAGAAGAAGGGAGGGAGAAGTTAGAGGGAAAAGGGGAGGGTGGGAGGTGAAGAGGAAGGAAGAGGGAGGAGAGGAAAGGGGGAGGGTGGAGGTGAAGAGGAAGGAAGAGGGAGGAGAGGAAATGGGGAGGGTGGAGGTGAAGAGGAAGGAAGAGGGAGGAGAGGAAAGGGGGAGGGTGGAGGTGAAGAGGGAGGAGAGAAAAGGGGGAGGGTGGAGGTGAAGAGGAACAAGAGGGAGGAGAGGAAGAGGGTGGAGGTGAAGAGAAATGAGGAAATTGGAGGTGAAGAGGAAAGAAGAGGAGAGAAAGGGGGAGGTGAAGAGGAAGGAAGAGGGAGGAGAGGAGGGGGGGGGGGGGGAGGTGAAGAGGAAGGAAGAGGGAGGGGAGGAAATGGGGAGGGGAGAGGTGAAGAGGAAAGAGGGAGGAGAGGAGGGGGGGGAGATGAAGAGGAAGGAAGGGGGAGGGGGGAGGTGAAGAGGAAGGAAGAGGGAGGAGAGGAAGGGGGGAGGTGAAGAGGGAGGAGAGGAAAGGGGGAGGGGGGAGATGAAGAGGAAGGAAGAGGGAGGGAGGATACATAGAAGAAGTGTGGAGGATAGAAAGGAGGGAGAGATTGAGGAGTTAAGGGGGGAGGGGGGAGGGAAAGGGAGGTAAAGAGAGGGAGGGAGGAAAGGGAGAAGATGTAAAAAAGGGAGGGATGGAGGAGTTAAGGGGAGATGGTCGATTTTTGTGGCCCCCCTTCTCCCTCGTGTTTAGCCCCATTAGTTTTCTGATTTTAAGACGTTCGGCCCATTAGTTTGACGATTTAAGACCTTTCGCCCCTATTCTGTGCCAATATTAAGACTATTCGTGTCATTTAGGTGTCGATTTTTTCCTGGTGAACGATAGCAAGCTTGTAATTTAAGAGGAACCGGAATTCGGCCGGGACATTTTTCTATCGAAAAATGTACAAGTATATTTTGAAGGGGGATCCTAGTGTTGTTATTTTAAATTTGATGGAGGTCTAGGGAGGAAACTAAACAAATATATGAATATACAGTATAAATATATAGCCCCCTAAAAATATATGAATATACAGTATAAATATATAGCCCCTAAAAATATATGAATATACAGTATAAATATATAGCCCCCTAAAAATATATGAATATACAGTATAAATATATAGCCCCCTAAAAAATATGTATATAGAGTATAAATATATAGCATCCTAAAAATATATGAATATACAGTATAATATATAGCCCCCTAAAAATATGAATATACAGTATAAATATATAGCCCCCTAAAAATATATGAATATACAGTATAAATATATAGCCCCCTAAAAAATATATGAATATACAGTATAAATATATAGCCCCCTAAAAATATATGAATATACAGTATAAATATATAGCCCCCTAAAAATATATGAATATACAGTATAAATATACAGCCCCCTAAAAATATATGAATATACAGATAAATATATAGCCCCTAAAAATATATGAATATACAGTATAAATATATAGCCCCCTAAAAATATATGAATATACAGTATAAATATATAGCCCCCTAAAAATATATGAATATACAGTATAAATATATAGCCCCTAAAAATATATGAATATACAGTATAAATATATAGCCCCCAAAGATATAAGAATATACAGTATATATAGCCCCCTAAAAATATATGAATATACAGATAAATATATAGCCCCCTAAAAATATATGAATATACAGTATAAATATATAGCCCCTAAAAATATATGAATATAGTATAAATATAGCCCCCTAAAATATAATATACAGTATAAATATATAGCCCCCTAAAATATATGAATATACAGTATAAAATATAGCCCCTAAAAATATATGAATATACAGTATAAATATATAGACCCCTAAAAATATATCAATATACAGTATAAATATAGCCCCCTAAAAATATATGAATATACAGTATAAATATATAGCCCCCTAAAAATATATGAATATACAGTATAAATATATAGCCCCCTAAAAATATATGAATATACAGTATAAATATATAGCCCCCTAAAAATATATGAATATACAGTATAATATATAGCCCCCTAAAAATATATGAATATACAGTAGAAATATATAGCCCCCTAAAGATATATGAATATACAGTATACATATATAGCCCCCTAAAAATATATGAATATACAGTATAAATATATAGCCCCCTAAAAATATATGAATATACAGTATAAATATATAGCCCCCTAAAAATATATGAATATACAGTATAAATATATAGCCCCCTAAAAATATATGAATATACAGTATAAATATATAGCCCCTAAAAATATATGAATATAGTATAAATATATAGCCCCCTAAAAATATATGAATATACAGTAGAAATATATAGCTCCCTAAAAATATATGAATATACAGTATACATATATAGCCCCCTAAAATTATATGAATATACAGTATAAATATATAGCCCCCTAAAAATATATGAATATACAGTATAAATATATAGCCCCCTAAAAATATATGAATATACAGTATAAATATATAGCCCCCTAAAAATATATGAATATACAGTATAAATATATAGCCCCCTAAAAATATATGAATATACAGTATAAATATATAGCCCCCTAAAAATATATGAATATACAGTATAAATATATAGCCCCCTAAAAATATATGAATATACAGTATAAATATATAGCCCCTAAAAATATATGAATATACAGTATAAATATATAGCCCCCTAAAAATATATGAATATACAGTATAAATATATAGCCCCCTAAAAATATGAATATACAGTATAAATATATAGCCCCTAAAAATATATGAATATACAGTATAAATATATAGCCCCCTAAACATATATGAATATACAGTATAAATATATAGCCCCCTAAAAATATATGAATATACAGTATAAATATATAGCCCCCTAAAAATATATGAATATACAGTATAAATATATACCCCCTAAAAATATATGAATATACAGTATAAATATATAGCCCCCTAAAAATATATGAATATACAGTATAAATATATAGCCCCCTAAAAATATATGAATATACAGTATAAATATATAGCCCCCTAAAAATATATGAATATACAGTATAAATATATAGACCCCTAAAAAAATTATACAATATATAGCCCCTAAAAATATATGAATATACAGTATAAATATATAGCCCCCTAAAAATATATGAATATACAGTATAAATATATAGCCCCCTAAAAATATATGAATATACAGTATAAATATATAGCCCCCTAAAAATATATGAATATACAGTATAAACAAAAATAAAAATACAGTATAAAAAAAAATACCCCTAAAAATAACCACTGTCCCCGTAAAGATGGGGAGAACGAAGAGGTAAGACAGCGATATAAGATTGATGTAGTTTGCCGCACAAGTCCTGATTCTCACCTTCCCAGTGAAATCGTAATTTGGCAGCTTCGCATACACCTCCCCAACCCTCCTCCCTCACTCCAACTTCTACCTTCCACCCCACCTTTACTCCATCCCTGCCACTGTTCGACTCATAGTGTACACATACTTTAGGTTATCCCGATCCACAACTGAATTGTGGATACTTATGTCTATCTATCTATCAATTGGGGATACTTATGTCTATCTATCTATCAATTTACTGCCAGACGACCTAGATGTTGCATAACAATAATTTATCTCTCTTCCTCTCCGAGTTGTCTTAAATATGGTTGATGCGTAACCTATCCATGCATTGTTTTATGAAATACGATTACACATTTATATCTCGCCTGAACTTTGTTAAGAACCTTTTAGGTGTAATAATTTACGGCTAGGGCATCAATATAATGAAATGAAAAAACAATTGGTTTAAATTATTGACAACTCACCTACCTGTTAACCCTGATACACTATTAGTCGAACAGTGGCAGGGAGGGAGTAAAGGTGTGCTGGAAGGTAGAAGGTGGAGTGAGGGAGGGGGTTTGGGGAGGTGTGTGTAAAGCTGACAAATTACGATTTCACTGGGAAGGTGAGCATGAGGACATGTGCGGAAAACTGTACATACAAACATTCTGGACCACTCTATATATTTAACTGGAAAGGTGAGCATGAGGACTTGTGCGGCAAACTGTACATACAAACATTCTGGACCACTCTATATATTTCACTGGGAAGGTGAGCATGAGGACTTGTGCGGCAAACTGTACATACAAACATTCTGGACCACTCTATATATTTCACTGGGAAGGTGAGCATCAGGACTTGTGCGGCAAACTGTACATACAAACATTCAGGACCACTCTATATATTTCACTGGGAAGGTGAGCATTAGGACTTGTGCGGCAAACTGTACATACAAACATTCTGGACCACTCTATATATTTCACTGGGAAGGTGAACATTAGGACTTGTGCGGCAAACTGTACATACATATTTGTTACAATGAAAATGGAGTATCATTAACCAGTCTTACTTTTACTATTTACTCGTCTAATGTTTACGTGGTGCTCAATCTACTGGAGTGGTCCTACGTGATCAAAATATTAAACTTGTTGATGAGCCAATTCGTCAAAGTTTGTTTATGGAATATTCTTCTTGTTTTTATTACGTAAATAGTAGTAGTAGCTCCAACTTCCTGAAACTCAATGTACTGCCTTGTGGAGTATACCTGACTATAGTCCTTAAGGGAGCCCACCTCGCTTTTTATCTCTTTCTCTCTCTCTCTCTCTTTGGCTTTTATCCATTCGGCTCCATTCAGCCTACTGTTTGAAGACGTTTACCCCCATCCAGGTGTCGATATTTTCCTGGCGAGCGGTAGCGATCCTGCATATACAGTATATATTGGTACATTTCTATAATTGCACCTATACGAGCTAAACAAATTATTATTGTATTTAACAGAAAAGTACGACGAGGTAAGTGATGTGGTATAGGTGGCAATATCCTGAAATGGATTATAAGGGCATTCCGCCCCCTCTGACAAAAGTCTATCAATCTAGATGTGACACAGATTTTACAATGTTTCAGAGAGACATTAGCCTAACCTAACAACCTTACCTAACCTATCCTAGTATTATAGGTGGGGGCTGCCGCCCCCACACCCCAGCCGGTTGGATAAAACAGTAGAAATCCAGTTGGGGTGGAGTGAGTAACCGTAGATTTTCATAAGGGGGTCAGATGGGGCGGAATGCCCATTTAATCCATTTCCGCATATTGCCACCTATACCACATCACTTACCTCGTCGTACCTTCCTGTTAAATACAATAATAATTTGTTTAGCTCGTATAGGTGCAATTATAGAATAATTCCTATATATTTTTGTTTTGACAGCAAGCTAAATTTATACATTTGTATACATACATAGAAAAATGTCTCCGGCGAAACCGGATTTCTCCATACAATGCTGGCTCATTATCGCTCGTCAGGAAGAAATCGACACCTAGATGGGAATACACGTCTTAAAACAGTTGGCTGAATGGGGCCAAATGGATACAAGTCAGAGAAAGAGAGAAAAGGAGAGAAAGATTTTTAAAAAGCAGGTGACCCCCCTTAATCTCGGTGACAATCGTCTTACTTCAATTGCAAGAATCAATACTCCAATATCATTTACCTGTTCCAATCGTAAAAGGCCATCACATTTCACTATACAGTATGTTTCCTTGTAAATAGTCTTCATTATATTTGTATTATGTTTTTCCCAGCAACCAACTTCACTTCTAAACTCATTAATGAAATCAACAAATATAAGTGGCACTCCAACGACTCGAACCTAGGATACTCACACCGAAATTCCGCGCACTTATGTATTACGCTATCATTTGCACTATGAATAAGAAATCAAACAACTGGCATACAAATAAACTAAAAGCTACCCAGACTGGATTGACAAGGGTTTGGAGGGAAAGTAGTTATTGTCGGAACTAGATAATGACTCGTATTGATGGTAGTGGAAGCCTCACTGTAGGAGGTTGGCTGCTACTTTTTTTTTTCTACTATGTGGATGAGGGAGCCAAAAGGCAAAACTGCATGTGAATAGTGCCTCACCCAGAGTTAAAAGCGTGACAGGGCCAAAATCAAAGAATGTTCGAGCCAAAATGCTTGGACTCACGGAGTTTGAGGCAATTTAAGTCATAGGATGAGGGAAAGATGGATTCAGGGAGAGAGTTCCAGAGCTCAGCTGTTGAATAGAAGAAAGATTGAGAATATCATTTCACTCTTGGGTTGGAGAGTTGCAAAGAGTAGGGGTGGGATTGTGTTGCAAGACGGGTGCTACGTGCTCTACGTAGAGGAGGTGGTATACACTAGATAGCGATAGAATAGCGAGAGAGATGCAACATTGCGGCGAAGAGAGAGAGCATGTTTCTAACCTGCTGGTAACTTTCCCTGAGTCATAAAGCTGTTTTGCCATGAGAACAAAATCTCCGAGTATATTGTTACTGTGTAGAGGAATAATTGAGATGGATGATCTAAACACCTGCCCTGACAGACACCAGACCAAAACAAACCCAGGTGTCCGCAAGCGCACGTGTATGTTGGAGATATACTGATTATGTTCATATACTGTATGTGTGCTATGTATCTGTGTGTGTAGAAGAGAGAGTGTGTGTGCGAGAGAGTGAGAGTGAGAGTGAGTTAGTGGCATTATATACAAGAATAATAATGTGATGAATAATCTATTAGGAGGAGGCTGTAGACACCAGCCGAATAGGGCGGTACTCCCGGGGAGTGCTAGGTGGCTGATAAGGACAGCTGGAACTCCTGTTTCACCACCTGGCCTCCCTAGTTGATCCTTTCTGTGCATCATCAATATTGAGGGCAACCCCAGCCTGCCCTCCAAAACACCTTCTCCTCTTATCAATATAGTATACTACAAACACCTTACATACTACACTAGCTTTGACAAAAATAAAATAATAATAATAATAATAATACTGAATGACGAAATTTCGACCAGCCTCGGAGTTCCCGGGGGGGGGGGGGGGGCAGAAGTGCCCCATCAGTCTATACCCTGGAAACGACTCGCCAAAATGCTCTGGACCACCACCTTCTACTCTTACTATTAATTTCTGTAATATTCGTGGCCTTTCCTCCACTCTGTGGAACACCACCTCTCCTCTGCCAACCCTGAGCTTATCTTTCTCACCGAGACCCAGTTGTCTGGGTCTACTGACAACAAATCCTTCTCTGTATCCTCCTACTATCTCTATCCTCAGTTTCGAGCCAAAGGTGGATGTTGCGTCTATGTACGCATCAATCTTGCTTTCTCTCGTGTTCCCATGTTTTATTCTTCTGAATTCTCAACTCTCTGGCTAAAGCTTTCTTGTCATTCTCAAACTAAATATTTCTGCGCTGTTTATCTCTCCCCTAATTCTACTGACTATCTAAGTTCTAAAGGAGAGCACATTCTATCCATCTCTCCTTTCACAGAAATCTCCATCTTAGAAGATTTCAATGTTCACATATGTATAGGCCTATACTGTATATACATACGTTGATACGTTGATTAGTTTCTCAACGTTTGTTGTTCCCTGCTGCTTGCCATAATATTATGATGTTGCGGCATCAGCTGATACTTTTTGTTTTCCTAAATAAAGTAGCCTACAGTACGATGAGAGCAGAGAAAGATTCAGAAATATGAATAAATATGGTGAACGTTACGGCACATTTTGGTTGAAAATAATGTTTTAGGTGGAGTTTTGAATATTCTCTGCTTTGCCTAAATTTACTATTAGTCATTTCGTCCTATTCACGTTATGAACTAGGCTAAATTAATTGCTAAGACGAAACTACATTGCAGTAATGTACTGTAGGCTATACCCTGTAGGCTACATTATAGGTAGATCTGATATATTGATCACTAACCTCTATAACTCATAAACTACATTGCAGTAATGTACTGTAGGCTATATACCCTGTAGGCTACATTATAGGTAGATCTGATATATTGATTACTAACCTCTATAACTCATAAACTACATTGCAGTAATGTACTGTAGGCTATATACCCTGTAGGCTACATTATAGGTAGATCTGATATATTGATTACTAACCTCTATAACTCATAAACTACATTGCAGTAATGTACTGTAGGCTATATACCCTGTAGGCTACATTATAGGTAGATCTGATATATTGATTACTAACCTCTATAACTCATAAACTACATTGCAGTAATGTACTGTAGGCTATATACCCTGTAGGCTACATTATAGGTAGATCTGATATATTGATTACTAACCTCTATAACTCATAAACTACATTGCAGTAATGTACTGTAGGCTATATACCCTGTAGGCTACATTATAGGTAGATCTGATATATTGATTACTAACCTCTATAACTCATAAACTACATTGCAGTAATGTACTGTAGGCTATATACCCCTGTAGGCTACATTATAGGTAGATCTGATATATTGATTACTAACCTCTATAACTCATAAACTACATTGCAGTAATGTACTGTAGGCTATATACCCTGTAGGCTACATTATAGGTAGATCTGATATATTGATTACTAACCTCTATAACTCATAAACTACATTGCAGTAATGTACTGTAGGCTATATACCCTGTAGGCTACATTATAGGTAGATCTGATATATTGATTACTAACCTCTATAACTCATAAACTACTAGAGTAATAAAGCTAATATTACTATAATTTAGGAAGAGTTAGCCAGTGAATAGGTGTAAATATTCACAGCCTGTTTGCTCTAGCCCAGTTTTTGTTTTAGTTACAGAGCTTAGAAGTCACAATTTTTACCCTACCTATAATGAATGTACTATAGGTAGCGCCAACGAACTTGACAATTTGAATGATGATGAGCATTGAGCAGTGGGGACCGTGGGGCGGGGCGGTGATATCGCCGAGCGGTGGGGCGGTGATGCCAAACTTCTGAGTGTACAGTGGTGCCGCGTGTCCGGTTTGCCGGAACTGCCGGATAAAAAGAATTTCGTCTCCAGTACGGCCACCCGATCCTCCCAACCGGCGGCGCTTGTGGCACTTTGGCGCGGCCTACTCTTAAGGACTCTTAAAGAAAGTTGATGAAGGGTTATAAATAGGATCCACAGGGGCCAATCTATATTAACTAATAATGTATTATCCAAACTTCATGCTAATGTTCTTATGTTAATAATCCTTTACTATGTATTGTATATATTTTGTCTTGTTTGTACATATTATGTAAGCTGAATAACCACTAGCTGTGGAAATAAATATTATTATTATTATTATTATTATTATTATTATTATTTTTATTATTATATACTGGGAGGCTCTTCAGCAGTACTTCTTTGATTTCCCATGGAATGACTTTTGCTTTCATGGCCGGGGACCCTCGAAGAGTGCTGAACGCATTACCGAGGTAATCCTTTCGGGCATGGAAGCATACATTCCATTTTCTTACTCTCAGTCTAATTTAAAAAAAATCTTGGTTTACTCACGCTTGTTCTACTTCTGTCTGCAACAAGGAGGACGCATTCAAACGGTACCGACGCCTTAAAACTCAAGTATCTCATTCTTTCTATGCTTCTGCCCGGAATCAAGCCAAATCTGTTCTTCGACTTGCCAAACACTCTTTCATCAATAATAAATGCACTGAATTATCCAACTTTAGCTCTTCCCAAGCTTTCTGGCATCTAGCCAAAAACCTCTCCAACAATTTTTCTTCCTCGTCTTTCCCTCCCCTTTCCACTCTGATGGCACAACCATCACTTCTTCCTCTGACAAAGCTGAACTCTTCCCTCAAACTTTCGCTAGAAACTGCACCTTGGATGATTCCGGTGCTATTCCTCCCTCTCCACTCCACTCTCCACTCTTCTACTTATTTCATATTTTTTCACCAACCAACTTTACTTCTAAACTCTATTAATGAAATCAACAAATACATGTGGCACTCCAAAGACTCAAACCTAGGATACTCACACCGAAATTACGCACATTTATGCATTACGCTATCAAGCCTAATATCCTAATCTCTTCTAAAGATGTACTTTCTACCCTTTCTGGGCTTAATACTAAGAAGGTGTACGGTCCGGACGGTATTCGCCCTGTTGTACTTAAAAACTGTGCTTCTGTGCTGACTCCTTGCCTCGGCAAACTCTTTCGTCTCTGTCTCTCCTTTAACGTCTTCCCTTCTTGCTGGAAGTTTGCTTTCATTCAACCTGTCCCAAAGAAGGGTGGTCACTCTCAACCCTCCAACTATCATCCAATCGCTCTCATCTCTTGTATCTCTAAAGTTTTTGAAACTTTTCTTGTTTCCAAATCTCTTAAGCATTTCTCTTCTCATAATCTACTCTCCGAACGCCAGTATGGCTCCACTTGAGGGATTTTTTTCTTGACCCCTTTCTCCCTCATGTTTAGCCCCATTGCTTTTGATATTATAAAACGTTTGCCCCATTAGTTTAGCGATTTTAAGAACTTTCACCCTATATTAAGACCTTTCGTGCAATTCAGGTGTCGATTTTATCCTGGCGAGCGATAGCGAGCCTGTAATTTAAGAGGAACCGGCCTTCGGCCGGGAGATTTTTCTACCGAAAAATATACAAATTTATCTTGAAAGGGACTCAAGGGGATGTAATTTTAAGCTTGATGGAGGTCTAGGGAACAAACTAAATACCTCCCCTTAATGGGTCGCTCTACTGGTGATCTTTCATATCATACTAACTCTTGGTCATCCTCCTTTCGGGGCTTCGGTGAGACCTCTTCTATTGCACTAGACATATCGAAGGCCTTTGATAGAGTCTGGCACAAATCTTTAATTTCTAAACTACCCTCCTTCGGTTATTATCCCTCCATCTGTGCCTTTGTCTCTAATTTCCTTTCCGGTCGTTCCATAGCTGCGGTTGTGGACGGCCATCACTCTCATCCTATCAATTCCAGTGTTCCTCAGGGCTCTGTACTATCTATCATTCTCTTTCTAATTTTCATAAATGATCTTCTCAACTGTACCTTCAGTCCCATCCATTCAGACGTCAGACGACTCTACCTTACACTACTCATTTAGTTTTCCAGAACACTCCAGCCAACAATCCATCAAACACAAACGTAATGAAGCCATGCAACACATATCCAACTCATGAGTGAAACGATACTCTCAATACTGAGAATACTTGATGGTTATGGTTGTACATATGTGGTGTGTGTACAAGTGAGAGAGAGAGAGAGAGAGAGAGAGAGAGAGAGAGAGAGAGAGAGAGAGAGAGAGAGAGAGAGAGAGAGAGAGAAAGAGAAAGAGAAAGAGAAAGAGAAAGAGAGAGAGAGAGAGAGAGAGAGAGAGAGAGAGAGAGAGAGAGAGAGAAAGAGAGAGAGAGAGAGAGAGAGAGAGAGAGAGAGATGGATGATGGATGATCTAAACACCTGCCCAGACAGACACCAGACAAACACAGATGTCCACGACCGAAGCAGCAGGGTCGCTGAGAATACTTGATGAAAATTGTTGTATATATGTGGTGTGTGTGTGTATGTGTGCGTGTGTATCCGTGTGTGTGTGTGATAAGAGTGTGTGTATGTGTTAGTGTATTGGTGTGTGCGCATAGGAGAGAGTGTATGCATGTGTGTGTATGTGTATGCAGGTGTGTGTGTGTGTGTGTGTGTGTGTGTATGTGTGTGTGTGTGTGTGTGTGTGGTTTGCCTTACACCTGAGTCAATACACCATCACCCTCCCAAACAACACCTGGAGAACATTGGTATCCCCGGGGGCTCCCACACTCTGAACATTGGTATCCCCGGGGGCTCCCACACTCTGAACATTGGTATCCCCGGGGGCTCCCACACTCTGAACATTGGTATCCCCGGGGGCTCCCACACTCTGAACATTGGTATCCCCGGGGGCTCCCACACTCTGAACATTGGCTGTTTATGGGATGATGGGTTTATTGCTTTGCTCATTTATGTATATGTTTATTATGTTTATGGGATGATGGGCTTATTGCTTTGCTCATTATGGGATGATGGGCTTATTGCTTTGCTCATTTATGTATATGTTTATTATGTTTTATGGGATGATGGGCTTATTGCTTTGCTCATTTATGTATATGTTTATTATGTTTTATGGGATGATGGGCTTATTGCTTTGCTCATTTATGTATATGTTTATTATGTTTATGGGATGATGGGTTTATTGCTTTGCTCATTTATGTATATGTTTATTATGTTTATGGGATGATGGGTTTATTGCTTTGCTCATTTATGTATATGTTTATTATGTTTATGGGATGATGGGTTTATTACTTTGCTCATTTATGTATATGTGTATTATGTTTATGGGATGATGGGTTTATTGCTTTGCTCAATATGGGATGATGGGCTTATTGCTTTGCTCATTTATGTATATGTTTATTATGTTTATGGGATGATGGGTTTATTGCTTTGCTCATTTATGTATATGTATATTATGTTTTTTAGTTTCCTCCCTAGACCTCCATCAAGCTTTAAAAAAAAACACACTCCCTAAACCTCCTTCAAGACATATTTGTACATTTTTCGATAAAAAAAAATCCCGGCCGAAGGCCGGTTTAAAAATGACAGGCTCACTATCACTCGCCAGAAAACAATAGACACCTAAATGACACGAAAAGTCTTAATATTGACAAAGAAATGGGGCGAAAGGTCTTAACATCGCCAAACTAATGGCCCGAACATCTTAACAATCTGAAACTTAATGGGGCTAAACATGAAGAAGAAGGGGGACCAGAAAAACGAGCCATCTCCCTTTACATGTAGCCTACGCATGCAGTAATTGTGTCAGTCGATTATACGTGCTCTTAGACATTTCTTAAGGGGGGTCACCGGCTTTTTTTTTATCTTTCTCTCCTTTTCTCTCTTTCCCAGGCTTGTATCCATTCGGCTTCATTCAGCCAACTATTTTAAGACGTTTATCCCCATCCAGGTGTCGATTTCTTCCTGGCGAGCGATAGCGAGCCAGCATTGTATGGAGAAATCCGGCTTCGCCGGAGAAATTTTTCTATCGAAAAATATACAAACTTAGCTTGCTGTCAAAACAAAAATATGTATATGTTGGCTCGCTACAGCTCGCCAGGAAAATATGGACACTTGGATGGGGGTAAACGTCTTAAAACAGTAGGCTGAATGGGGCCGAATGGATACAAGCCAAAGAGAGAGGGAGAGAAAGAGAAAAAAAAGCGAGGTGGGCTCCCTTAAGACACCCCTACATATTTCTCTCATTCCCCATTTTCTCTATATCCTTCCTATACTTGAGGGGAGATGGGCCGGTCTTCTGGAACCCTTTCTCCCTCGTGTTTAGCCCAATTAGTTTTGAGACCTTAAGATGTTCGGCCCGCTGGTTTGGCGATTTTAACACTTTTAACTCCATTTCGTTGTCAATTTTAAGACCAATCGTGCCATTTAAGTGTCAATTTTATCTTGGCGAGCGAGAGCGAGCCTGCAATTACAAGAGGAACCGGCCTTCGGTCGGGAAATGTTTCTACCAAAAAATTTACACATTTAACTTTGGGGGGGGGGGGGGGGCTAGTAGGTGTTTGTCTAAATTTGAGGGAGGTCTAGTGAGGAAATTAAAACAAATATATATATACTGTATATATATATATATTATATGAATAAATAGACCAAACAAATAGCCACTATCCCCTTAATTATCTCATGTCCGTTTTCATTGCATCCCCCCTACTTATTTCTACCATGTCCCTCCCTCCCTCCCCCCCCCCCCCTTCCATCCCTGTCCTCCAATTGTCCCTCCTTCCCTCTGCTTCCTCCACTTCTCCCTCCTCCCTCCCTCCCTCTGCTTCCTCCCCCCCCTCCCTCCCTCTGCTTCCTCCACTTCCTCCCCCCCTCCCTTTCCTCCAATCATCCCTCTGATTCCTCCACTTCTTCCTCCCTTTCCTCCAATCCTCCCTCTGATTCTTCCACCTCTCCCCCCCTCCTCCTCCCTTTCCTCCAATCCTCCCCCGCCCCCCCCCCCCCCTTCCTCCCTCCCTCCCTCTGCTTCCTCCACTTCTCCCCCCCCCTCCTCCCTTTCCTCCAATTTCCCCTCTCTCATCTGTTCTTACTCCCTCTGTCCACCTGAGCCCAACATTTTACTACCTACTCAAATATGTTATCAACTAGGGGGCCTTAACCCTTTGAGTACCAGCGACGTGTGTTATATTATATTCTAGCCATATTTAGACG